>JANBPA010000114.1:0-35161 GCA_027575275.1 Coemansia sp. RSA 2711
ACTTTAAGCATTAATGCTGACAGAAATGTCTATGAAATGCTTGGTCAACATAATTTGAAAAGCATTGATGAATTGAATGCAGTCATAGGTCTTCATAGCCAGGAAGATGCTTACGAGTTTTATCCCTCTGTGAATCGGCTGATAGATTGTGCAAGTCCTACTAGAAGCAAACTGGTGGTTTTTGGAGATTCTGTAAAGCTGGATGCTGACCAGGTTGAATTTGCAAATCTACATAGTTTGAAAATTATGATTCCAATTGATCTGTCCGTCTTCATGGGCATTATTTGCAATAACCCTCAGCTCCGCATACTGAATATTACAACCTTGGAAGTCGAGAACGCACCAGAGTCTATGGCACTAAAAGACGATTGTGAACAGGCTGTATTGGTCATTGACCCACTGGATAGCAAGTTGGAGCACCTAGAGATCCTTATTGATTTTCATTATGCGCCTGTCAGTATGGTTCCAGTAGTTAAGTATCTGCTTGCCGCATTGCTATACCTTAAAAGCATGACTGCAAGAAAGGTTCCAAGCAAGTATATACATGCTTTTATTGAGCAGAATAAGGATGCAGTTCCAAATCTTCGCAACGTAGTATTCAGTAATGTCCAGCAGCAATGACCTTAAGCCATTGTTGTCTTGTTCAGTAAATAAACAACCTAGGCAAAATATGCGTGCTGTGTGCTGCCACTTAATTTGAAAGGTAGTTAATTTCTTTTTCAGGTGGCTCTGGCGGCTATTCGGAGAGCACATTGGCTGGCCGGCACACATATTACCATAATCCGACAGACCGGCACTTTCTCGGCGAAGACCATGCTATGACTCGTCAATAACAGTATGCTGGAGCGGATACAACAAAGCGCGAAACCCAAAGTACCCGACAAATTCTGCAGAGCGAAGAGGAACAAACAAAGCCAGCATTCAAACACCAGCGGCTATATGCCATCGAATTTTCAGTCTTGGAGAGGGATCGACGCTCTGACTCGTGCATACAAAAAGTTGTTTCGGTGTGGAGCATTTGTGGGGCGGTCTCGATCCACCCAGCGAATTAGAGGTCTAGCCCGTTTCCGCCACACCAGTCCCGCACTACGATCTTTTTTCCTTCTGGTGTTTTTTATTTCTATCTTTTATCGAGTTTATACGCTTTTTTGTCACTTGAACACAGCATAGAAAAAGGGTGTGCGTAGGTTTTTTTGTCTACTGGCTATTCTTTGTTTCTCCACGGGTTTGGGGTAGAGGCAGTCAGGAAAACAACCGGAGATATCGCAGTAGCCCCCAGTAACAAACCTGCGTCTGTCCGCACAACTGCGGGGGGAGTGGAGCAAGCAGCCGAAGGCGGACGGCAAAAGGAGGGAGGAAAGGAACAGCTCCCCCTCCTGGGCGGGGGTCCGCAGATACTAAGAGGACATGTCTTCCTCGGGAGGCGGTGACGGCGACAGTTTGCCGCTGCTGCGACACGAAGCGGACGCCGGAGCTAGCATCGATGGTAAGTTTTGTCCGCAAAAGGCCGAGCTCTGAAAAAGGAGCGAAAACACTGAAGCTGCGAGCGCAGATTTGGCCGACGGGCCCAGCCTGAAGAGCACGGCCTGCCTTTCAACATCACTTCTTTTTCTTTTAAAAGGCGGGGAGAGGCGCGAGCGGGGGTGGGCGGAGAGAGGATTGAGGTTTACCGCATTCTTGAGCTATTTCAAAAAGGGCCTTGGGGGTTTAAAAGCACTTTGGCTTCACTAATTCCCCTTTTAAGCTGCCGGCGTACATGTGCCGGCCAAGGCTCTAATTTTTCTTCCAGGCTATTCTTGGCGTTGCAACACCCTTCTTTCCTTTACTCATCGTTTTTATTCGGGGGAGGAGCCGAGAGTTTTTTCTCACACTCTTTTGCTACTGCAGCTATTACCCGTGCTGGACGCCGTGTTCTGTGATAGCTAACCGTCTTCTTCTCCGTGACTTCATCTTATTCTAGCATACACCGCCGACGACAACCAAAAGCAGCCGCAGCGGAGCCCGGGAACATATAGCAGCGTTCCGGATCCAGCACACTTTGGCACCCACGCACCGGCTAATGCAACATCGTCGGCCAGAGCCACCAGCGCACAACCCTCGACTTCGAAGCTGCGGCAGCGAATAGGCACGGCGCCGGCACTGTCAATATCGATAACTCCGTCGATACAGCAGGCGTTTGCGCAGACCACGGCGATGGCGGGCACGCCGCGCACAGCAAAGTCGCACGAGATATCGCCGCTGACGCCGCTGGAGGAGCGGGTGTTCCAGGACGCCGATGCGGGCGGACGGGCATACAATGTGTTTGACGACGACAGCATACTGAAGATGTGCGACGACGAGGTCGATCGGGGCGCAAACGGAGACGCGCATTCGCCCACGCATGGGTGGCGGATCGATAACGTCATCGACAAGTACGGAAACCGCATTGCGTCGCGCTCAAAGCGGCTGGCGCGCATTGTTGCCCACCGCAAGAGCACGACCGGGGCGCCGGCGCCCTCGGAGCGGATGCGGATGCAGCCGTCGCCGCAGCTGCCCGTGGCGGCAGCCAACGCGCGGCGGAGCCTGCACCACCGGTCGAGCGCCAACGGCTCGTCGTCGACGGCCGGAACTGCCTCGGCGACGTCATCTCCGATGCCCGGGCGCGCCGAGCTTGCCGACGCGCAGGGCGTGCCGCTCAGCCGGGTGCAGGACAACCGCATGGGCGGGCTTATCAGCAAGGCGCGGCTGCGGATGCAGTCGCGGTCGCTGCGCGGCAGCCGCGCGCGGCGGAAGCTGGGCAGCTCGGACAGCCGAAACCTGGCGGCCAGCGAGCCCAACACGCAGGGGCCGGGCGGCGCCCGAGCTGCGCGCGCTGGCGACTCGGGGTCGTTTGACTACGCAGACTACTCGGCCGGCGGCAGCACGTCGACAATACTGCACCGCCGCGGCCCGTCCGACAGCGCGCACTCGGCGGCGTCGGCGGCAGGGCAGCGTGGGTGGTGGGCAGCACTGTTGCGACGGAATCACGAGCGGGCGCACTCGGCCAATCGATTGCCTGCATCCCCAGCGCGGGGCACGCACGCGGCTAATTCGGACAGAACTGCGGATATGCAGCCACCGCGTCACACGCACGGCAACAGCAGCAGCACCAACTGGGACGCAGCCGCAAACACCCCAAAGGAGCCGGAGCGCGCCGGAGCGGAGCCGACGCCAGGCCCGGCGCACAAGGTGTGGAGCAAGCTCACAGGCTTTATCATGCCCGGCGGCCACAACCGCTTTGGCATGCGCGACGAGCGCGCGTACACCGAGTCGATTGGGTTTCTGCTGGCGTTTGCGCTGGCCAGCGTTGCGTTCATCATGTGGGGCACGCTGGTCCCAAAGGCGCTGTGCAGCACCGACCAGACGTTTACGCTGGACAACGTCAGCCAGCGCAAGTTTGTGGCAGCCAACGGCATCGTGTCGGACTTTACGCTGTCGCACACTGCGTTCGGGCACACGATGCGCGGCTACTCGGGCTACGACATCTCGGCAATCTTTCCGATGATCGGGCAGTTTGCGCCCGACACGTTCGAGGCGCTGGACAAGAGCACCGCGTCGATGCTCAGCAAGTGCATGACCAGCCAGGCCGCCGTCGACAGCTTTCTCGAGTCGTGGGTCGCCAACAGCACGCTGTACACGGGCGAGTTTGCGACGTTCCCCGACTTGTGTCCGTTTCCGCAGGCGCCGCAGACCTCTGGCGCTGCGTGCATGGTGGAGAGCTTCCCGCAGTTTCTGTCCAGCAAAGTGGGCATGCTGAAGCTCAACGCAAGCGAGATCGCCACCCGCCACGCGTCGCCGACCACGTCGTGGGTGGTGATCGACGATCTTGTCTACGACGTGTCGCAGTACCTGACGTACGCGACCGATCCGATTGTTACCAACGGCACCGTCGACAGCAACCGCCAGCTGCGCGAGGACAGCATGTTTCTGCCGCGCGCGCTAACGCAGCTGTTTATCGACAAGGCTGGCCAGGACATCTCCGAGGACTTTGACAACCTGGACATTGACGGCGTAATGTACAAGCAGTGTCTGTCGTCGCTGTTCCTGCGCGGCACCACGGTGACCACCAAGTCGCCGTTTGCCTGCGCCAACACCAACATTGTCGCCTGGGTCACGTTCGGCCTGTACTTTTTGGTGCTGTTCTTCCGCCTGGCCATTGCCGAGATCTACGCCCGCGTGCGTGCACGCAAGGCCGTGCTCTCGGCGGCCGGCAGCGGCGAGCCGGGCAAGCACACGTCCGAAAACAGCGTATATGCCCAGCATCCGGGTGCGACTGACGATGCGCAGACCGCAGGCTCGGCCGACCAGCGCAGCCTCGAGGCGGGCATGGGCGGCGGAGCGGGCGCGCTGGCAAAGTGCCTGGTCGTGGTGCCGTGCTTCCAAGAGAGCATCGAGACGCTGACCCGCACGCTGCAGAGCATAGCGCGGTCGGCGCACGCCGATTCGCACAAAATGCTGTGGATCATCAACGACGGCGACGCCGACGTGCTGAGCAGCATCGTGCGGATCCTGGCGCACAGCGGCCACATCAGCGACCCAAAGTTCTACGGCGCCTACAGCGTCGACAGCAACAGCAGCAGCTACGGCTCGGCGCGCGTGTACGCCGGGTTTTACGAGTGCGGCCGGCATCGTATCCCGTACGTGGTCACGGCCAAGGAGACGTACCAGGGCCGCGTAGACTCGCTGATGATGGTGCTCAACTTCTTCCGCAGCCTGGCCAGCAGCTCGCGCCACCAGCAGCCCAGCGACGCGTTTGGCGCGAGTGGCAGCGCGGTGCCGCAGACGATCTTCCTCGAGGAGGAGGTCGAGCTGCGCATGGCGCTGCTGGGCCACGCGCCGGCAGCCATTGACTACTGTCTGCTGCTCGACGGCAGCGTGCAGCTGGATCCGCTGGCCATCACACAGTTTGTAGCGCGCATGGAGCGCAACGCCGGCATTGTCGCGCTGTCGGGCACGCTGTACCCGGTCGGCCGTCCGACGTCGCTGGTGCAGATACTGCAGACGTTCGAGTTCTATCTGCGCCATTTCGTGTCGCCCATCTGCGAGAGCCTGAGCAACGTCACGTGTCCACTCAACCAGCTGTTCACCATGTACCGCGTGCGCCTGGGCTCGGGCGAGCGGTGCCTGGGCGACGACGAGCTGGTGGCGAGCATGGACGCGCTGATGAAGAGCTCGGTGCGCTACCGCCACCGCACGTGGCCGGCCAACGACTGCCTGCTGGTGCCGCGCATGGTGCGGCGCTTTCCGCGCCACCGCTGGTCATTCGAGCCGAACGGGCGCGCAGAGATCGAGCTGAATCCGCACGTACTGGCCACCTTTGATCCCTACGAGCGTCAGTGGTTCCGCACGCGCCTGGTGACGCTGTTCGACATCTTGCGCGGCCGCATGCTCAAGCGCACGCTGCCGATAATGCTCGGCCACCTGCTATTCCCGTTCATTGTGCCGGCGGCCTCGTGCATGCTGTACTTGGAGATTGTCATATCGATGTTTGGCGACAGCCCGGCAATCGTGGTGTCGGAGCTGACCGCGGCGTTTCTGGCGGTGACCTTTGTGCTGCTGCTGGTGTGCCGCAAGTGGCAGCTGGCGCTGTACTTTCTGGTGTACTGTGCGATTGGCGTGCCGTTCTACCATGTGTGGATTCCGGTCACGTCGTTCTTTTCGATGAACCGCATTTGGTACTCGCCCGAGCAGATCGCAGCGCAGCTGGCCACGGCCGAGGCCCAGGTCCAGCCGCCCGAGAACTTTGAGGCGATCAAAAACAGCTACCTGCGCCGCTTCCATCCCGGCCGCCACCACCACCGGCATAGTCTGAGCTCGCAGAGCAGCAACAACGGCAGTATCCGCGAGCAGCCGGCCGCGCGGTTTGCTGGCGATGCGTCGTCCGACTCGGAGCCCGAGATCATCGAGCACCCGTCCGACTCGCCGCGCCGCCAGTACAAGCCCGCCGACGGGTTTGGCGCTGGCCTGGGCCTGAACATCCCGACGAGCGCCACCAGCCCCACCGCGCTCAAGCAGTCGGGCAAACCGCTCAACCCGGCGCAAATCGTGGTTGGCAGCTCGCTCATGTCCGACGCACGGGCAATCCTGCGCCAGCTGCTGCACGACCACCAGCACCAGCACCAGCAGCGGGTCGAGCCCGAATCCGCGGACTTTTACAGCTTGTGCGAGCAAGTGCTCCGGGTGCTGATTCCAAAGTACCCGAGCAGCACAGTTCCCGAGCTGGCGATGGCCGTGAGCCGGGCGGCCGACGAGATGCTGGGCGCGAGTCCGGCGGTGCTGTCGCCGATCACTGCGTCGCCGCGGATCGACGGCAGCGTAAAGGGCAAGGAGGCGAGTGGATTCAGCAGCGAGCCGCCGCTTAGCACGGCGCACTCGCCGTTTGCCTTTGGCATGCCGTCGACGCACAAGTTTGCCCGTCAGGGCAGCGGCTATATGGGCCACGGCCGGCCGGTCAGCGTGATCATGGAGGAGTCGGACTCGGAGCAGCAATAGATCCTCCCCTCCGACAGTTTTGTTTTGTATTTTTTTTCTACAGCGCCTGTACACTTTTATTTCTCTATTTGGGGGGTTTGTTTGTAAATCAATCGTCTATTTGTGCACAATAGCTGTTCTATACGCTTATTATTGCTTGTATGTTATTTGTTGCACTTGCGCTCAGGTGCTCTCTGATAATTGCAAACGCGCCCTGCTTGGACGAGATTATCAGCACTTGCTGGTTCCATTCTACTTTCTTATAGTCGAACCTGAACGACCTTAACGATCCAGCCAGATTTGTGTCGCTGTCGCACATTTCGTCAAGCTTCTGAACAATCGCAGCGCCAAATGCATCTCCGTCATTCGTCTCGCGATCAAGCTGGAGCTCAACCACCACGTCTATCCAGTGCCCGCGTTTGTTGACAGCCGTGCAGCGCAGGTTAATTATGAAACTCATATGTTCCTTCTAGTTCAGGTTATATTTCACAAGTTTGGCAGTTGGACCAAGAAAAAAAGAGTTCTATAAAATGTGAGGAGGAATAAGGTAGAAAGTGTCGTCAACCAAATTTCGGCCCCTATTTATCTGCCCCTCCCAGTCAGTCGGTAGTAGTTTAATCGATGAAAGTCTTGCTCTGACCCCCAATAACAAGAAAATTCCACGGATAGACGAAGAACGTGGTGGCTTGCTTGGCTAGCAAACTGCCTTACCAGGCTTGCTGCCTACCTCTGTAAAGTCTGCCTGTCTTTTGTTAGCCAGCCATTCAGCTACCATGGCTAACACGTTCTACCGAAATCCCAGGCGATCAAATCACCCCTGATTATCGGCATTCATGCAAAAAATTACGATCATTACGGAAAATTATCTCTTTTTCTGGAACCTTGACTATATTTCGACGGCATTTCAGCTTATTCACACAATGTGGAGGACGGGCGCACGGCTTTTGGCCCAGCACACAGCACGACACCGGCTGGCGTTCTGCGCTCAGTCGTCTTTTGCCCCCGGAAGTCGGCTGGGCGCGGCATCTAGCCGGTCGTTCCGGACAACGCACCATTTCCACAAAGACAGCACGCTAGACAAGGAGCGGCAGCGCCAGCAGGCGCAGGACGACATGAGCGAGGAGCTCGAAGAGCACAAACGCGACCGCCGGCTCGCCGAAGACGGCTCGGCCGCAGACACTGATCTGGCGCCCGAGGTCGAGCGGCTCGATCCGCAGTCCGTTCCCGGCCTGTACCCAGAGTTCGACACCGAAGAGCAAGAGGGCGACGACTCGTGGTACGTCGATCCCCGGTTTGCCCAGCAAGAGTCCATTCCCCTGTGGAAGCAGCGGGCGGCCGAAAACCTCGGGCAGCCAAAGGACGCCGAGGAGATCCTGCTCAGCGGGAGCATGTTTGATTTGTGTCACGCGACGCTGCAGGAGGACGCGCAGGTAGCGGTGCTCGATGTCCGCGACCGGTGCGAGTGGACGGAGCGCATGCTGGTTGCACAGGCCAACAGCACCCGGCATATGCGGGCGATGGGCGAGCGGCTGCTAAAATTGATAAAGGAGCGGCATCGGAGGACCGACAGGACCACGGCCATCCGCGTCGACGGCCGGGAGAGCGACGACTGGATGGTTGTCGACATGGGCGCGTTTATTGTGCATATCATGACGCCCGATGCCCACAGGACGTATGATTTGGAGGCGCTGTGGACAGCACCGCTGCCGGAGCCCGAGGTTCTGAGCTCGATCGAGCCGGAGCAGTCGCCAGACAAATAGCCCATGCGGAGAGGCGGGGGGATCGGCATGCCTGAGTATCCAATAACGATTGATTATTGGAACATGTGGCTAACCAGCGCCACGCATCTTATTCACAGAATTTCCATTATTGGATAAAACAGTGCAATGGAGCTATGAGAAGAAATAACCTACACGAGACAAGTGACGAGGAAATGCAATAAAGGAACACCGGTGTCCGGCTTTTTTTTGTTTGAGGAGGGCCGGCATGCGCAGCGGCGAGTCCACTGGCGAGCAGCTCTGAGCATTCGGCACTCAGCGGGCAATGTCAGAGAAGTCAACGTCCTCGATGGTCTTGTACAGAGTCTGCAGCGACTTGAGGATCTGCCGCGTGCTCGGATACATGACGTACCCGGACTGCGACCCGGATTCACGCAGCCAGCTGCGGAATCCCCACTCGGCTTCGCTGATCAGGGTTTCGCGCTCAGCTGGCGTCAGCGCATCATCGACAAGCAATGCCGCGGCGTTGGTCTGCGTCTTTGTCGGCGACTGTGGTGTGACAGCCACGGAGCCTTTGGTCATTCTGGCAACCAGCTAATATATATTTTTAGTTCTTGTGGAAATGAAGCAGTGAAACTCTTCAGGAGAATCCGTAATACCCCCTCTGGTTTTTTTGTCGAATACGACAAACGGATTGATGTGTGGAGAACTGGTTAGAACAAACGGGCAGTAAGCGAGACAAACCAGAGTGCGAATAAAAAAAAAGACAAGTGCTTTTTAAGGAGAAAGAAGAAAGCACAAACCTTCCCAGTGCCCAGCCATGCTTGCAATTTATAAAAACCAACTCGCTCTTTGTGGCGAAGAAAAAATTTCTCCCTTGGGCGCGTTGAAGCAAGTCACGCCTTCCCGCTTGGGCCTTCCGAATAAAAGTGAAGGAAAAAACGGAAGAGCGGCAGTACAATTGCTGTGTGGAGAATGCCATGCCGCAGTGCATACTGTTGCGGGCAAGCGATTCCGAAGCAGATGGTCACCTCTGCTCCAGTTGAAGGGCTGCGCCAAGCAGGTTTTTTTCTGCTCGCTGAAAAAAATAAAGGTACGCTGCGGAGCTCGCAGCTGGCGCAATCTGATGGCCAGCCGATTATGTCTCCTTGCAAACTTTCGTATCTGGTTCCGTTTTATTCAGATTTCTTTGATCAATCGCATTAGCGTTTATTACCAAAGCAATCGGACCGCTCGGCTTTATTTGGCTTACATTCAAACTAGCAGCAGCGGTACCACAGCGTATTGGGCTACTGTGGAAGCCACAGGTAGGCCGAAGCGTAGCTGACGGACGAGTCAGATGGGCTGTGCACTTTGCTCGACTGATCGTACTTAATAAAGCGCAGGCGCGGGCCGTCGCCATCAGACCCATCCGGCGGATACAGCGCGTTAACGGCGGCCAACAGCACGCTAATCGGGTGGTTGCCGCAAATGGTGTTCTCGGTTTCGTCCATATACTCCCTGAACAGCGCATGGTCCACCTGCGCAATGGCCTCCATGCCTGCGGTGTCCAGCCGCCGGATAGACTCCCAAATCGGCACCCCGGTTGGCCGGGAAGCCCGCGAGGTGAGGAACGTCGGCTGGCTGTCTTCCGACTCCTGGTAGAAAGTGTACCGGAAGCGGCTGCCCCAGTGGCAAAAGTCCGACGAGATTATAAACAGGTTCTGCGGGTCGTTGAGGTAGGGTGCCAGGAGTTCGCCGTAGCGCTGCTCCGTTTCAAAGTCCAGGCTGCCGACCATTATTGGCACTAGCGTGATTTGGTCGATTCGGTCCTCGAACACCTTGTAAATGTAGGGCAGGTGCATTTCCAAGCTGTGCTCGTCCTGGTCGACCCGCGTGCTCATCTGCTGCCAGTCACCCGCGGCCTGCAGCTCACCAACCAGCTCCTGGTCAACTCGGATGTTGCCCAGCGGCGTTGCGTACTCGGTGCACCGGCTCAGCGCGCATCTCTTCAGATACACGTGGTGCGAGGGTCCTAGGAGGAATACGCGCTTGACATTGGCGGTGTCGATGCATTTGTAGGCAAACGCTGCGTTGGACCCGCTGTAGCTGTACCCAGCATGCGGCCCAATAATCGCCCGCACCCCCTTCACTGGCACCGCGCACGAGTCGCCTGCTGGCTCAATCTCAGCTACCTCCGCGGGAACGCTGTCCAGCCACTGCTGGAGCTCCTGGTCCAGGCGCTCGCCGCTGCCAGTGTACCACGATCCCGCGTGCGTCGCCTGTCTGACCGTCATCGCTGAAAGTGAATAGGCTGGAACAAAAGTGCACGATGGAGACAGATAGAGTGCAGAAAAAACCCCGCTGGATGTTTGGAAAGTGAGCAAAAGAAAGGAGTAGGGTGGAGTTTGACACCATGGGCCCCTTTTCACGGCGGCTCATGTCACATGGGTGCTTAAACAGGTAGATTTAATAGATCGAGCCGAGAGTATCTAGTCCTTGTAGCCGATCAGGTTGCCACGGCCGACGATCTCGCCGACGACAAACAGCGCCGACAGCTCGAACGTCTTGAGCGCGCCGCTCTTCCACTTGTCCGTCGGAATGTCCTTCAGCGACTTTACGTTCTTGATCTTGACAAACTCAAGAACCTTGAACAGCTGGGTCTCGGCGGCAACAAAGTCGGCCTTGTTCGGCAGCGTAAAGTTCTGGCGCACAACAACCTGCTTGCCCAGATGGTAGACAACTTCGGAGTAGTACAGAATCGGCTCAAAAACACCTATAGTTTGCTCGGGGGATTATCTTTAGCATAAGTTGACTGCACAAGTGCGTGGATACGGGTGCCGTAGCAGTGCCCGCAACTTACCAACGGCCTTGTTCAGCGGTCCCTTGACTTTGGCCGGCAGCGGGCCTATTTAATGCAAACAGCGCCAAGTTAGTGGTACGTGTAAATCGGCATGAATCGGCGCAGCGCAGCGGAATATACAGCTATGCTTACTTGTAATGGTCTTGTACAGGTTGCAGAGCGACTTGGTCAGGCCCTGGGCTACAAAGCAGAGCAATCGAACGGGCTGGAATCGTTAGCAGCACAGAAACGGTCCCAGCAGAGTGATCGGCTGAACTCTTCTCCTCTGGTCCATGGCAGCAGCCGCAGCTAGCTATCTCAAACTACACGCTCAGAGCGTGTTTACGCGCGAGACTTACACTTGACGGCGTTCGTGGCGCTGGACACGGCCTGGCCGGCCTTTTGCGTGGCAGATTCGGTGCTGGCATACCGAATGTAAGCCCGGGTAACGGGCGTCGCCTTTGAGAGCACGCGCATGGACATTTCTAGAATCTGAAGCCGCTTCGAGAGTGCGCGTATATAAAAGAGCGATAACACAAATGCGCCGGTGGACAGAATAGAGAGAAAGAAACCTGCCAGCGATAAACGATAAACGGAACCTGATCAGCAAGGAACTCGCTCCTGATCAAGCCCGCTCCCCCCAATATTTTTTCCGTCTGCTCAGCGAATCACCGGCTCTGCTGGTGGGCTCGCCGGTCAGCGGAATCGCGGGTGTGGATACACAGGGTGGATACAGAGGCGCAGCTGGCCCGGGCGAGAGGTGGCCCGTTCGCTGGCACTATTTCGCTGATTCATCTCCGCCCCCGGCAAGATAGCCGTGCGGTGCCGCCGGCTCAACGAAGCAGGGGGCGTCTAGTGCATCGGCGCAAGCAAATAGCGTTCATTGGAGCGAATAGTCCGGCTGCAGGATTCGGGAGAAGAAAATTTTGAACCTCATGCATAAAGCTGAGGCCTGGATTATCAGCTTTTTTCTCTTCAAAAAAACCAGTCACCAATATTTTACTACTCTTTATTTCCGCGTAGCACCTTGATTCGCAGGTATATCAGAGCCATGAGCGCAGAAAACGCCAGCAGCCATCGCTATGTCCACGCGCTGAACGAGCTGGACGACGTGAACATCTGCCGGATCCGGCCGCTCATCCCGCCGCAGATTCTCATGGAGGACCTGCCGCTGACCGAGTCGGCAGCCGCAACCATCCTCAAGGGCCGCCAGGAGGCCGAGGCGATCATCCGCGGCGAGGACGATCGGCTGCTGGTCATTGTCGGTCCGTGCTCGATCCACAACCCGGCGGCGGCGCTGGAGTACGCCGACAATCTGCGCGAGTACGCCGACGCGGTGGCCGAGGACCTGTGCATCGTGATGCGCGTGTACTTTGAGAAGCCGCGCACCACCGTGGGCTGGAAGGGCCTGATCAACGACCCGGATCTCAACAACCAATTTTCGATCAACAAGGGTCTGCGCAAGGCGCGCACGCTGCTGCTCGACATCACCGAGAAGGGGCTGCCGGCGGGCTGCGAGCTGCTGGACACGATCTCGCCGCAGTACATTGGCGATCTGATCAGCTGGGGCGCGATTGGCGCGCGCACGACCGAGTCGCAGGTGCACCGCGAGCTGGCGTCCGGCATGTCGGTCCCGATCGGGTTCAAGAACGGCACCGACGGCAACGTCAAAATTGCTGTCGACGCGATCAAGTCGTCCGAGTCGCCGCATTGCTTCCTGTCGGTGACCAAGCAGGGGCTGAGCGCAATCGTTGAGACGCAGGGCAACAGGTACTGCCACGTTATCCTGAGAGGCGGCGCCGACGGGCCCAACTACGAGGAGAGCTACGTGCAAAAGTACACCGAGCAGCTCACCAAGGCCGGCGTCAACCCGCGGCTGATGATCGACTGCAGCCACGGCAACAGCTCCAAGGACTACCGCAAGCAGCCCATTGTCGCCGAGAGCATTGCGCACCAGCTCAGCGCCACCGAGACCGGCAAGCACATTGCTGGCGTGATGATCGAGAGCAACCTGGTTGAGGGCAACCAGAGCATTCCCAAGGACGGCGACCTGTCCAAGCTGGTGTACGGCCAGAGCATCACGGACGCGTGCGTCAACTGGGACGACACGGTCACGCTTCTCGACGGCCTGTGCGAGGCCGTGCGCAACCGCCGCAGACGGGCTGCCGCTCAGACCTCGAGCTAAAAACTTCTTTGCATCGTTCAAAACAGTTGATCTGATCTGAGGTGATCGAGTGAATAATCCATTGTTTACAATAATTTTGCGAACGTTTCGTTTGACGGTTGACGTGATCCCCAGCCCCGCATCCCCCAGGGGCCCTTTTTTCTTTTGCTTTCTGCTGTTATTTTCAGTTTTATTTGACTGTTGAGGTGTTGTCCACAAACTAATAAAGTAGTTTTTCAAAGCGAGTCAATTGGTGTTATACCTTTTACTGTTTGCGCTGGGCATGGATTATACCAAGGTAAGCAAGCGTGGTCGTTGACGATAGCCAGCAGCGACGAGGGCGCCGTTTTTCGAATTCAGCCGCTAATCGCTCGAAAGTTTCCAACCAGAATAGTGCGACAAAGCAAGCGATTTCGAAGCAAAGTTCCGCACCATCCTTGCCAAGCTCGACGTCGTCGAGGGCGAAGAGACATGGCAGCAAATCGACACTGCGCTCAAGAACCTGACCTCGCTGGTCAAAGCCGGGGTGACCAAGTTTGACACGTTTGTGCCGACCATGAAGCAGGCAGCCAAATTTATAAACTCGTCTGTGCTGAGCGAGCGCACACGGTTGAGCGCGTCAGGGCTTACGCTGGTTGAAGAGCTGGCGCGGCAAATGGAGACGCGTTTCCACCCGCTGTCTGACTTGCTGTTTCCGTCGGTTATGAAGACGTGTGGGCGGGCCAACAAGGTGTTTGTCACCCGGGGCGTGAACTGCCTGACCACGGTTATCACCTATGCGCATATTCCCGAGCAGACACCGCAAATTTGCAATGCAGCGATGAGCGACCCGAGCAAGACGGTGCGGTCGAGCGCAGCCAAGCTGCTCATGTCGATTGTGTCGTGCTGCACGGTTCCCGAGCTTACACCGCATTTGGCGCTGGTGGAAAAGGCGATTGCCGGTGGTGTTGTCGATGCCAACCCGGACGCGCGCACAACTACGCGCCAGACGTACGAGATCTATGTCAAGCGGTTCAGCAGCCGCGTAGAGCAGTTCCACGCGGGGCTATCGGCGACGGCAAAAAAGTACCTGAAGATTGAGGATAAGAGCTCGGGCTCTAACAGCAATCGTCCGCAGAGCCAGTTTGCCGCGTTCCGCCAGCGGCAGCCGCTGCGCGATCGCATTTCGGCACAGCGTGCCAACGCAAAGGCAGCGAGCAGCAACGGTGCTCCGGGGTCCAGCGGTGCCGGGGATGCTCCGGCGACTACTGCGACTGGCCCACAACGGCCACGGCCAGTTCGGCCGATGGGCAGGGCGGGCCCAGCAGCCATTCGCAGAGATGGCACATCTGCGCTTGCTGCCTCGACAGGAGCCGCCGCGGTGCCCCTTACGCTTAACAGCACATCCACCAAACCTTCGGATCCGGCTGCAGTCGTTGCAGCGGCCACTGCGCTTGAGCCACCTGCCATGGCAGCAAAGACAAACAGCCTGGAGAACGTGCTCATGTCACCCCGTAGCGCCAAGCCGACGCTGGCCCGCCTATTTGGCGAGGATGATACCGCTCCTCAGGCGGCAGAGAGCGCCGAGAAATCGCCGCATGACTCGGCGCATGTATCAGCTTCACCAACCGAGTCTGATCCGCAGAGCCGTGCCCAGTCCCCGCCTGCAGCCAAGGCCGACAATGCAGCCGAACCGGCAGTCGAAGGAAAGTCTGGCGGGACAAGCAGCACCGCTACCCCTGCAGGATCCGGCGACGAAAGCGCGTCTACCGCAAAGGGTGCTGCTGCTGAAAAAGTGACGGCAAAGCCCGTTGCGGAGGCAAAGCGGGCCAAGCGGGCCCCTGGACTATCATTTTCGTCGCTAAATGGCGCCAATGGCGGTCGGGCTGCCCGCACGCCGCACGCGGTTCGTCCGCAATCCCGAAACATTGTCTCATCGCGTATGGAAGAAGCTCTGCGCACGCGGCCGGCGTCGCGGCAGTCGGCGGCCAAGGCCAAGCCTACTCGCGCTCAGCGACCGACAAACACCGCACCTCCTAAACGCATGACGTTGAGGTCGGATTCTCGTGGATCTACTGGACCGCGCGGTCGCGCTGCGGCCTCGGAAGGCGCCAGCTCAGGACCCGGTTATCTTCGTGCCACTGCTTCGTCAGCGAAGCGCGTGTCCGAGTCTGCTAATGCCACACGGGGAACCAAACGGCGAAAGGACGGCGATCAGCCCGAAGGCGATGCGCCGGCTTCGGCCAAGGCGGCAAAGACCGGCCCTCGCCGCAGATCAGCCAGCAAGCAATAGCAGCTACTCCATGATAGTATCTTTATTGTGTTTAACTTTTTGTATTGTCAACAGTAGTTACAAAAAGCATGGCGTTATTGATAACATAGGATGCACGCAGGTGGGCTAGGCATCGGATTTCTTGAGACGGTTGCTCAGTCTTGAGTAGATGCGACGCGGCGTCTTGCTGACCATCGTGCGGAGGAGTCGTGGTGCGCGTGATGACGAAGATGCCGAATTGTTCGTCTCAGCAACGCTTGCATTGAGCCCTGAACTGACACTTTCTTTGTAAAGTAGCGGATTAGTCACTGACCGTGGGCTTGACGTCGACGATGACATAACTGCAAATGGCGGCGCTGGTGGGGTCGGCGGCCTGTCCTTGCAGTCTGTACTCTGCACATCTTCCTGATCACTGGTCGGACTGGCTGCAGTATCTGGCTGTTCGGACTCGGCGGTGCGATCTGAATCGTAAATGGGCCAGCCGTTGATGTAGCCGGACGGACGGCGTGCGTTTTCCACCGAGCTCAGCCCGGTGCTGGTGCTGCTGTCGCTTGTGTTCTTGTCCTGCTGCTCGGATTTATCCAGGCTTTCATTGCTGGCAATTGCCTCCAGCCTGCCCGCTGGCTGGATGATTGGCAGTTTGTTGTCCAACTTTATACTCACCGCCGATGGCAGCGGGCCGGCAGCAGCAATGTGGGCCAACACACCTCTGGGAACGCCCATTATTGACGCCGTGCGCCGCAAGCCGGCGTGATCCGAGGCCGCTGCAAACTTTTGCAGCTCTTTGTCTCTGAGCTGCTTGCGCAGCGCGCGAATCAGCGTCTTGCGTTCGCGCAGCGCGGCTTCGAGGTCTTCAATGTCCGACTGCTGCTCGCCGACGGTCTGCCGAAGCTCCCCAACTAGCGAGGCTAGCTGCGAGTGGCTCTTTGTCTCGACTGGTTCTTCGCCGGCCATTGTTGGCCTTCCCGGCTGGGCAACCTGCTGGAACGAATGCGTATCCGTTGCGGATGTCGGCGTCATCATTGCATTGTGTGTGTTTAATGGCGCTGCCACTTCTTCAACGCCGTTGCATCCCTGGAAAGTCGATGCATGGGGCAGCGGCGGGTGCTGAAACTGAGGAGACTGGACGTTCGGGTTGGCAAGCAATGGCGGCGAAGTATCGGCTGGTTGCGAGACAGAGCGGGCCTTTGCATAGTTCAGCGACAGCGGCGTGCAGAGGCCCTCTGGGACAGCTAGCGCGCCGTTCTTGCCCGGCAGTGTGTTGGTTAGGCCTAGGATACCCCTGGTAGCATCCGATAGCGGCAGCGCGCCCAATCCGCCAGCAACAGCAAACACATTGTCCAAATGCGTCTTGAGCTCGGCAATAGCCCTCTCGTACATCTGGGCTTGGTTGCGCAGCGCCAGCAGCTCGCTGTGCTCGTTCTTCAGAAACTCGGTCAGCCTGTCGCTCTCCACGCTTTGCAGGATGGAGAGCAGGCTGATATCGGGCTGGCGGCTGTCATTCATCGTGTTGGGCGACATTGGGTGCAACGTTTGGTTCGCAAAGGGTTGCAAAGTTGAGCAGTGTGTGTAAACGATTCTTCAAAGCGTCGTTATGCGTGAAACGTAATGATGAAGAGGAAAACGGAACATTGAACGATGGGCACGGGTCTGGGAACCGGCAGCCCGGCAGCCAGATCCCTCGCTTTTATGACGCCGCCATCTCTTCGTTCGACCAAGAGGGACCAAGGGATGGCGTCCCTGAGCACTAGTTTGCGCCATTATCCAGGCCTATGCGGATGAACTCTTCAAGGGTGTTTGCATTAGAGCCGCTGTTTATGTTCGCTGGCTCGTTCGGTGGCGCTTTACTATTCTGGCCGCCGGACGCAGAACCCAATTGTCGAGCCGGATACCACCAAACCTGCTCCCCAGAACACATCGATAGCGGCCGATCGCCGGACGCGGTCCGGTTGCATGAAAACTGCAGTGCCGTGTCGTATCGATGTCTGACAATATCTGCCGCTGCTGCGGCAGGGCGATGAACTGCGGTGCTTGTCGGGTCGCCGTTCGACTCTGCAGTTTGCGGCCAGGAAATCAATAATAAAGTGCTGACGTGGCCTCCCAGCCCGCCAGAAAGAAACTGCGGTTTGGCGAATAAGCGTGCAGAGCTCTGGCCCCTGGGTCCGAAAGAGATCGGGGGTTGGCCCTATTCAGGAAACCGAACCCTTGCGCGTGACTGCGGAGCGTCGATTTCCATAAAAAATTTTCACTGTTGGTGGGGTTCGGATCGAGGTTTAAAAAGCGCACCCTGTTCCTGTCTCGGACTCATCACTTCTTTTCTCCACAATCACCTGCCACTTCTTTTAGCATACACGTATACCGACGATGCCTGCCGAAGCCAGCACAATGTCTGCGACAGTTCGAAGCGTTATTTTCATGGGCACCGGCACCTCGGGGTCTATCCCAAACATTCCCTGTATTATCTCCAACAACCCAAAGTGCAAGGCGTG
This sequence comes from Coemansia sp. RSA 2711, assembly GCA_027575275.1. NCBI lineage: Eukaryota > Fungi > Kickxellomycota > Kickxellomycetes > Kickxellales > Kickxellaceae > Coemansia > Coemansia sp. RSA 2711. The sequence goes on from JANBPA010000114.1 coordinate 17,933, forward strand.
CAAGCTGTCGATTACGCCCGAGGGCGCAAAGAACCGGCGCCGCAACACGTCGATGCTTGTCTGCGTCGATCACCCGGACGGCCGCCAGCGGAACATCCTCATTGACTGTGGCAAGACCTTTTTTGACTCTGCAGTTGAGGTGTGCGTGAAGAACAACATTCAGTCGATCGATGCGGTGCTGCTGACGCACGGACATGCAGACGCCATGCTCGGCCTGGACGACATGCGACAGTGGACGACATTCCAGAAGCAGTCGATTCCCGTCTATTGCGACCAGTATACGCTGAAGGCAGTTTCTGGCGCCTTCCCCTACTTGGTCGATACGCGCAAGGCCACGGGAAGCGGCCAGGTTCCCCGGCTGGACTTTCGTCTAATTGAGGAGCCGTTTGCTGCGTTCGAGTGCGAGGGCGTGGTGTTCCAGCCGCTGCGCGTCGAGCACGGCAAGTACAGTGACGGGCGACCATTTTACTTCACGGGCTATCGCTTTGGCGATGTGTCGTACATCTCGGACTGCTCGCGGATTCCCGAAGAGACGCGCCCGCTGATCGCTGGCTCGAAGCTGCTGGTGCTCGATGCGCTGATGTGGACGCCGCACATCTCGCACTTTAGCTTCAACGAGGCCGTTGACGAGGTCCGGTACTTTAAGCCTGAGCGCGCGCTCTTCACCGATTTTTGCCACCGCATGGAGCACTCGGAAGTGGAAAAGTGCTGCGAAAAGATCAAGAAAGACGAGGGACTGAGCATCAGCCCAGCATACGATGGTCTCAAGATCAATCTGTGATTCATCCGCCTGCCAGTACACGCCATATTGCATCAATAAATCCAAGTTAAAAAGCTACTGACTCTTCTTGAAGTCCTCCATCATCTCCTGGTTGGTAACCAGCTCGTGCACCGGCGTGTCGACCTTCTTGAATGCGTTGTTCACCATCGCCCACCCAACCGTCGAGGTAGGCACCGTCAGCTTGTTGGGCATGATAAAGTTCAAGAGTGGCGAGGCATACACCAACAGCTTCTCCATCGGCCGCGCCTCCTCGCGGTTGCACACCAGCAAGCCAGGACGGAAGATCGAAACACGCGGGAAATCCATGTCCTGCACCTCCGAGTCAACCTCGCCCTTGGTCTTGGTGTACAGGAACATGGAATCCTTGTCGGCGCCGGTTGAAGAGCAGATGGAGTAGTGGCCGACCCCGGCCGTCTTGCATGCCTTGGCCGCGTTCAACACATAATCGTGATCAATCTTGTAGAATTGCTCCTTGCCGCTCTTGGTGCGCGTGGTGCCCAGGCACGAGAACGCGTGGGTGTGCCCGGCAAAGTCGTGCTCGAGCTGCTCGGTATTCTCAAAGTCGACCGACTTCTGCTCGAGCTTCTCAGAATGTGGGCCTGTGTACTCGATTGGGCGCCGAGCAAAGACGGTGACCTTGTCAAAGGCATCCGACGCCATGAGGTGCTTGACCACTTCGCGTCCAACCTCACCGGTGCTGCCCAGGACCAGCGCGCGCTGCCCGGGGCTGCGGGCCTTGAACTCGCTGGCCGCCTTGGTAAAGGTCTCGCCAAGGGTAAGCGAGTTGTCAACGATAATCTTAACCGCGGTAGACATGGTATATTTGCAGTGTTGTTGGTAAAATAATTTGAGAGGAAAGGGGGGAAATGGCCCGGCGCGCCAGGCGCGCTGACGTTTTACCGATGGCGGCGGCAGTAAAAATGCCAAGACCAGCTTGATTTGCCGAGCGGCTGGGGATTACCAGCCAGATCACGCAATTTTATCTGGCTGGTGTTTCGAAACAGCGACAGGCTTCTTGGCTCCGCTCTGTCGCTTTTCTGGTTAATTTGGTGCATTCGTTGGCGCAATGTCCTTCAATCGCTTCCGCTTTTACGACAAGCTGCAGCGATCCGCGACGACGCTGCTGTTCGGCACGACGGTGGTCGGAGCAGTGTTTATAACGGCAAATGTGTACACCAATTGGGTCGAAAAGCAGCGGCTGCAAAGCGAGGTTAGTACACAGCGCTGGCAGGCCGTGAGGACGCTATATGGACCCTGAATATCAATGCCAACTAACTTGTCCGGGACCTTGTAGATCGATGCAAAGCGGCTATCGAAACCCGACTCGCCAAACCACTCCAACAACTAGACTTTTTGGAAGAACCGTCGGTCGCTTCTCTTTTGGAGTACATGCGCGCGCAGCCCCAGTGTAGCTATAGCCGAGAACAGAATAAATATTCCGCTGAAGATGACTGTGTTTGTAAACTGCGTGCGCCGGTCGTACTTGTCAAAGATCGCGCCCTGCGACAGGCTGCCAACAAGCCCACCCAGACCCGAAAACATATTTGTCATGCCCATGACCGTCGACAGCGGGCTGCCTTGAAAGTGCGCGGCAACAATGACGGGGTTAAGAGATATAAAAGTCGACGATATTAGGCCGTATAGCGTGCATAGCACATAGAGCGGAGCCAGGCTCTTGGCCAGCATCCACAGCGGCATCTCGATGACCACGGTCAGGACCAGACTTAGCAGCAGCGTGTTGATGCCGCCTATCCTGTCAGCAATAACTCCAGTCATTATTCGCCCTATCGTGTTGAACACGTTCAGCACGAGAAGCAAGCGCGATCCGTCTTGCAGCGATCCGCCGACCTGCTTGGCCGTGGTGCCGATGTAGAACACAAGTGCCCAATACCCGGTGTATGCTGCAAAGAGCTCCAACGCAACCAGCCAAAATGTCAGCCTCTTGGCTGCTTGGACTTCGATTATCCGCTTTCGAGGCGCTGTGGGCACGCGCTGAAAGTACAGCAGGTTCATTACCCCCGTCACAAAGAACGTCAAGATGCCCAGGATGCGCAGCGCCCACTCCGGCCCTAGTCGGTCCATTATCCCCTGGGTGGCAGCCGTGAACCACATTCCGCCAATGCTGCTTCCGGCAATGGACACGCCCGTTGCCAGTCCGCGGCGCTTTTCAAACCACTGCGCTGCTAGCGAATTCGTCGGTGCAAGCAGAAACGACGCACCCACACCAAACAGCACGCCCTGGGTGAGCATTAGCTGCCAAATTTCTGTAGAAAACGATGCTAGAATATACGCCGCTGTGCAGACAACAGTACCAATATAGGCGGAAAACCGGTACCCACGCTTGTCAGCCAGGGCACCGGTAAACATGTTTAGGCAAAACATGCTAGTTGTTATTAGTGATCCAATCCAGGACAGGGTTGCTGCTGGTGTGTCAGGAAACTTGACGTTCAGGTAGTATGTGGAGAACACGCCATACGAGTTGGTTGGCCCAAAAATAAACATAAAGTTTACCATCGTGGCCAGCGTCGGTATCCAGCCAAAAGGACTGTCTACCGAACGAGGGGCCTTGCCGACTTCTGGCAGATTCGGATGGTCATGCTCGGATTTGGCGTTTGCCGTGTCGTTGCGTATGCAATCCATTGATAGTGCGGTGTTTGCACTACTCGCGGATGTCGATTGACTTGGCATTTCTGTTAACATTGCTGATATAATGTGTCCGCTCTAGCAAAAAAGCATAGACATGGGTGAAGGCAGAAATATTTGCGGCGGCCACCAACCGCGTGAACAGCGGGTCTCTGAGTTTATATAATTGAGCTAGCCTCGTCTAGAACCTGGCGCCTGTAGACAATTAAAAATATCCCGCACACAATCCTGATTTTTAAGGCTGATTCGAGGTGGGTTGGCTCTGGCGCCTCCAATCTCAGACAAAGTCGGCGAGGGACTTTTGGGGGTCAAGTGTGCTCGGCGCGGACGACTGTAAACAAAAGCCTCGCAGCCACGAAATACGTGTGCACTTTGTCATCTAGTCGGCGTATCCCCAAGTGAGTCTTGTAAATATTTGGCCTAATTTCAGCGGGTTGACCAGCCCTTCTATCATTACGAGTAGTGCTGCACCAGAGCAGACATTGAAAGGCGATTAAAACGCCTGTATTGCTTCAAGGATGTGCCGATGGAACAAATAGCAGAACTGTGGCATTGCTGTGCCGCGTGTGAAAAGCATGTACATCTATGCGCTGTTCACACGCACCAGCGCGTCTGCCACCACACGACCGGGATTCAGCCACAAACTCCCACAGGTCCGTGCTCTGCCGCCTGCGCCAGTACAGTGTTTCTTGATAGATCACCAATTTGATCGGCGATAGTTTCTGATGACTTTGTCGTCACATGATCGAGACGAGAGGCCAACTTGTCGCAAACGCGCGCCTGCTTTTCTCTCTTTACCCAACTATTTCGTATTTTCTGTTCATTAGCACTTTTTATATATTGCATTTGTCACATCCGGCCTGCAAATGTCGAGACGAGCGAACAGAACGCCGGTAGAGGGTACCTCGGCTGGCCGCAACGAAGCATTTGAGCTGGAGGAGCAGAATGACCGCCAGCTCGAGGGCCTGTCGGCCAAGGTTTCAGCACTGCACAGCGTGAGCATCAACATCCATGATGAGGTTAATGTCCAAAATCGGCTTCTGGACAATTCGTCGCAAACGTTTGACCGCTTTGGCAACCTGTTTGACCGGACACGACACCAGCTGACACATACGCTGGCGACGGCCAACAAGAGGTTTCTGTGCTATCTGACGCTGGCACTGGTATTTGGAGTGTGTGTGCTGTACTACATTGGCAAGGGCCTGCTCTCGCGGCTCTTCAACTCGGATGACCCTCTCTGAGGCCGGATCGCCCGCCGTTTGTTATCGCCAGATCTATAGCGCCATTTTGCCCTTAATCCCACGCGTCGCTGCTGATTAGCTGCCGGCCAGATCATCTTGATTCAGTTTGAATATAGAACCATGTGTATTCCATGTTGAATCCAGCACCAGATATGTAAACAACGGTGACACACGTTCATCTTTCGCTCCGTCAGAAAAAAATAAAGTGGTTGGGGATTTACGTGGATAAATCGACATTGCACAACATCAATGCGGGTTCACCCGGCCATGTGTGGACAGACAAATTGCAATTTAAACTTCAAGAGGTACATGGTACTAGTTTACAAGGATATTTTTTGCGAATAACGGATGCAGCACTGCCGACCCAGAAAAAAAAAACATGCACATGTCAAGATATGCAGTGTTCAAAATTCACACACCGCATTCGCAGACAAACATGGGGACCGCCAACCCCTGGCCTGTGATTGTTCTAAACTGGGCGTCACTGCCAGAAGCCGTGAATGTACGTTTCTGCTGCACACCATGCATTCCTAATTGACATTCGAGCTGCGCAAAGGACTGGAAAAGTTTTCCTTTAGGACAAGCCGAATTCGAAGCAGAATAATTAGATTACTAGCCGGTTTGGCACGCATCCCAAATGCTTCACTGTGTATGTTTCACCGCAAGGTTGAATGCAGAGTCGCCAACAAATTCGACAATGCGCGGTCTTTTTGCTTTGACCACAGCCGGCATAAATGTTTTCAAGCGTGTGCGAGACCAGTGGGCGAGCGTGACTCTAGGGTGCATCGAGCAAAGGCAACACCCTTTGGCCCTTGCCCGCAGTTCCTGAACCGCGAGTATATATACTGTTTGACGCAAGGAAACGTTCCTTCTGGATGCAACCACCAAACTAAAATCCCCTTCTGGCTCTCCTTACCCACTCGGTTTTGCGCCATATTACGCTTACGACCATTTATTATTGCTATTGAATTATCATAATGTCATCCAGTCCGGTGCTTCATCTGCTTGTTGCCTGCCTTCTGGCGGTTCTCGCTATGGCCTACCCAGTTTCCAACACGGCAGCTGATCAAACGTCACTTGGTGATACGTACCAAAAATCCGGCGACAAGGCCGCCCCTGTGCCACGTACCAGAGCCCATGTCATCCAGGGCTCCAGTCAGGCCATCCACGCCCGTGGAATCGGGCCGGGAGCCATGCCAGGAAAGTAACGCCAAAATCGACCTCCCTCCCAAAAAAAAATGCTAGTCCCTACATGTATGCATTCCAAAAAAAAAAGAGTGCCGGTGCACGTCCAAAATTAGTTTAGTAATTAGTGTTTAGTTCTTTCTCTCCAAAAATTTTAAATGAATATATTAGTCGCTTACTGAATAATTTTAACAAGAGAAAACGGTCTACAGACCATCCAAAAAGCTGTCTGCATCTGCATTTCCCCGCACCCGCCGCATAACTGCGTCATCATGTAGGCCAGCAACTGCAGTTGCATACGGGCGGTTCTCCTCCAAGGCGCCAGGAGCATTGGTCGGGTAATAGCTAAAGTCGGCTGAATCCAGCGAGATATCATCGGCAGCCATCGAAGTGCTCTTGTCGGACTCCGTGATTGAGACGCCCGGCCGCTTTGGAGTGGGTCTCTTTGGCTTAGCTAACGTTGCGTTACTGTCGTCGGAATCCGTGTTTCCGCGACCAAGCTTGCGCATTACAATATTTTTGATCTCCTTGATCACATGAAGGACCGCTGCGTCGGTGAGAAACACGACAAAGTTTGCCAGGCTGGTTACAAAGGACGTGTACCAGTTCAGCGACACAAAGCGCGCCATCATCTTGACATCATGCTTCCATGTGAACGTATAGAAGTACTGGCCCGTATAGAACGCAATGAAGATAAACCACCACAGAAGTGGCGCAAGGGGATAGAGGGCAATCCGGATGCACGCCCTGTACACCCTGCGCACGGCGATTAGCTGCTGATGTTCCTGCGACGACATCTGCTTTACTGGGGGAGCAGTGGTGTCACTGCACAGCGAGGAATCATGCGATCCCTCTAGAATGTCGCGCGACTTTTCCGTGGCCTGCTTAAGCGCTTTGCTAACGTTGCGCTGCTTTCTGTACAACGAGATAATCACCAGCACGCAGGTGACGACGTTGTAGAGAATAAATACCGTCGGAATCCCCAGCTGTATGATGATAACGTACCAAATGTAGTGCGTGGTTCCTGGCTGCACCGGGTCAAATGCACGACAGTAGCCCTTTTTGGCCGCCCAGATGTACTGAGGTACAAATTGCAGGAGGCCGACGGCTGTTGGCACAGCATAGTACAAGTACTCGGTGTATCGCGGCAATGGCTTATGCGAGGAGCGGAGAAAGGTCATCTGCAGGTTGAACGCAATCGAGCTCGACAGATACACGCTGCCGTAGATAAAGAATTCCATAAAGAACCCGTACACGCGGCAGTTTAGATCCGATCCGCGCCTTGTAGCAGACGCCTGCACTGCACACCCAACAAAGTCCATCAGGCTAATGGCAAATATCAACCGTAGAGATATGCGGTTAACTAGCGCCCGGCGCCAGAAAAACACAATCAGCAGGAACACCACAATGGCTCCGCTGGCTACCCCGGTTATTCCAAGCGCGATGTCGACCTTCCACTTGCCGGGGTTGAGAATTGCATACATCTCGGCGACCATCTCGGCTGGGTCCTCCGGTCCCAGCTCTATTGATCGCGCCGACAGCGGCAAAGAAGCAATACCCATGGCTGAAAAAAATTGTTTGGTTTGAGAAATAAATGTCGCAAAAGCAGCTTTTCAAAACGGCAGGCGGGCGGTTCTGTCCCAATTTAAGGACCGAGACACTGGGCAACGTCCATATGCATGCGCGCAATTCACCGTTGAAAGGCACAATATCGCCAGAAGCCATTGCGTATTATCCATAAAGCCAATATTAGAATGCAGCAAATACGAGCAAAAAACTCCCCGTCGGACATAAGTCTGGCCTATTTTACAATATGCAAAAACTTGTTGCCTCTGTCATGTGTACAGCTTTTTGCGAGCATAATGGTTTGGGTTTGAGCGCAATTGCACAATAGCGGTGCGCACAAATCTGTGCTACCGCGCACGTGCAGCCCTGAAACATTGCGATATTCATTCAGCTGCATATTCAATACTACAATGATCGAGGTGAAGCACGAGCTGATCTTTTAATGAGTTGTCGCTGATCGCACTTTTCTGACAATGCACTACTAGACGTTGTCTAAAAACGGCGCAACTTTCTTTCTTTTATAATATTCTTGTTTTTTTGTTGTTTCACACAATGGCTAACATAAAGGAACTGCCGCTGGCCGTTCTGATACGGATACTGACATATGCTACTGAAAGGCGCATCGGCTATATCGACTTGTGGAGCACCAATATTCCATTGCTCAGCGTTTGCCGGCTATGGACTCGTGTTTTGCACTCCAGAGTCTGCAGCTCGGCGTTTATAACGTATATATCGCCCAGGTGCTATAAATACGGTGGATTTACCGGGTGGCAAAACAATATTGATTTCATTATCAAGCGTGGGTGGCACCGGCTGGTAAAAAGATTGCAAATCCGCATATACGAGGCAGTTCATGGCTTGGATGTTTTATCTGTACTGGAGAATATCCTTCAGCTTGATCTAATAGATTGGCACGGTATCAAAGAACTAGCAATTGTTGTTGAGAATCCAAAGATCGGGTCAAAGTCACCCGTTCCTGAAGAACTAAACAGAAGGATTGGCGTGTTTGCCCGAAAACTAGCGTTAAAGATGCCTTCAGTTGTTGGGTTAGACGTCATCGACATAAGCCGACCATATTATTTGCTGCCAGTTCTGCCAGTGCTTACTAACGCCTACCATATGCAACTGAGGCTGCTTAATATGCAACCAAGCGCACCCTTGTTGGCGCCACATATTGGCTCGCAGCTGACATACCTGGACGTGTATCTTCTTGACTCGGACACGACAATTCCAAGTATATATGCAGATTCACTTCAGATCTTGAACTTGAAAAACGTGCCGTCTGATTTCTCATGGCATGCATTCTACAATGGTTCAGGTAGCGGGGTTATAGAATTCAAAAGCCTACAAAAACTATTCATAGCATTCCAATCAACCAGCAAGCCGTTTCAGAACCAAAACGTTGAACTGCGGTTTTCTGTGCTAAAAACTCTTCAGATGAGGAACTGTCCGGCAAGTTGCAACATACTATCTGCCAAATTCGATCAGCCCTTGGAGTTATTTAGCCTGGGCGACAATATCATGCATGTTGAAGTGTGGTCACGCTTAAGCTTAAAATCAAACTGCTTTTTAGTTATTAGCGATGAGCTTAGAAGCACAACACAAGCAGAGTTTGTTCGGATTACAAATATATTGTTTGGAACACCAATGAACTGCCAAAGGAGAAATTTAATGCTAAACTGCAGTTTCAATAGCATTGAATATACGGCATTGTCATGGACGTACTTGGACAGTTTAACAAGTTTAAAGAGCATTGGCTTAGAGACACTCTTGAAGCTGGTTTCGCGACTTCCTCGACTGTCAGTATTATCGACCAATATAGAGCTGCACTCGCCAAGAAATTGTCTGGAATCGGTGAATCAGCTGTTTCACGAATACCTTGATGACTTGCCGTTTGATTTAAACTTTCGGGAACTGGCTATTCAATGGAGCAGTGGAGGTATTTCCAACTCGATGGTCATAGCGATAATTTACAACTTTATTGTCCGATCTGACCTACTGAAGAAACTGCGCATACCACGATGCCTCAAAGCTGATGTAAATGCAATTATCAACGCGCTGAAGCTTAGGTACCCTCACTTGGCTCGAGTCAAGGTGGTTGGAGTCGCCGAGAGTCTCTCTACCTTGACCTTTTTTCACACTCGCGTAAAGTGAGTAGTTTCAAAGTAACTAGCCTGGCACGTGCGCACCCGTAACCAGCCAGCTATTTTAGCCGAACAAACCTCGAAACAAAATAATTTTGCCAATAAGGGCTTACAAAACAATCTGGCATTTTTATTGGAAGAAAGAATGTATAAAAGTACGGTTTCACGGTGTATAGTCAATGCCTGTAGGCTCAGCAACCGTATAGCGGCACGTAGCTACTCGAGCGACGCCAAAGGCAGCAGTGCCGACTTGCGGCACCAGGAGTTCAGCGAGCGGTTCATGAGAATCATACGCACGGCCAAGGTCGAGCCGTCAAAATCGCAGTACTTTGACCCGTCAGCCACAGTGGGCGACAAGGAACTGGCCGCAACTCTGACCCGGATATTCGCCAGCAACAAAGTCGAGGTGACCGATGAGCTGCTCGAGCGCCGGCAGAAGCTGCGCGAAAAGTATCCAGAACTGTTCAAGGACATTTCGGACGACGATATAGCATATTAGACACGCGCAGTTTATATATAGATTCAGATTCTAAACCGTTTGGACTTGTTCCGGGTGCTTGGTGACCAACTCGACAATCCGGGATTCGTCCTCGGCGGTTGACTTTTTCGCAGCCGTCTTGAGCTGCTTTAGCTCCTCGGCAGACACCGACAAGCCAGGGATCTGGGGCTCGGTCAGCTGCAGCAGCAGCTTGCGGCGCATCGAGCTGACGTTGGCGCTGACGGGCTTGTCGTCGACCTGCAGCATGACGCGCACGCGTTGGAACAGGCGGATCGACTGGCTGGCGTCGGCCGACACCAGCGCGTTGTCAGACTTCACGTACTCGAGGGCGGCCGGCGCCTGCGAGTCCTTTGCGGTCGTGTAGACAACGCCCTCAATACCGTAGCTAGGGATCAGCACGCTGAAGCCGTTCTGCAGGATCTGGGTCACGTAGCCGGGCTCCTCGACAGTCTTGCCCTTGAAGAACAAATTTGTGTACAGCTCAACCGACGCACGACCGGCCTGCTGCGCCATGCGGTGGCGGTGGTTGAGCACGTCACATTGCTCGTTCATCTTGGTCTTGTCGGTCAGCTCGGGCCCGTGCAGGGCGTCGCGGTCAATCGACGCGTGCAGCAGACGGTGCACCATCACGTCGGCGTAGCGGCGAATGGGCGAGGTAAAGTGAGTGTAGATGCGGGTGGCCAGACCGTAGTGGCGGAACTCGTCGGGCGTCAGGGTGCCGGAGCAAAAGTACTGGGCCTGCATCATGCAGCGCGTGGTCAGTATGCGCAGCAAGTTGTTGAAGTACGGGTCGGCAGGCAGCACGGCACGGTCCAGGGAGCGGGCCAGCGCCAGGCTGCTGCCCGTCTCAAGCTGGATGCCCAGCGGCTGCAACGCGTGCTGCAGGTTGTCGAAGCTCTGCGCCGGCGGCTCCGGGTGGCGACGCAGCAGCGCCGAATCCGGGAAGTGCTCGTAGATCTTGGCAGCCACGCTGATGTTGGCCAGCAGCATGAACTCTTCGACCAGCGCGTTGGTCTCCTTCAGGGCCTTCATTTCGACGTCAACGGGATCCTGCGAGTCGTTCTCCAGGCGGAAGCGCACCTCGGGCGACGACAGCGTCAGCGCGCCGGCGTCCATGCGGCGGCGGCGCAGCTTCTTGGCTAGCATGTTGAGGTTGCGGATGCTCGTGGTGATCGGGTCGGTCTGCGTCGGATCGTCGATGCGCGCCTGGGCCTCGTCATAGGTGAGCGAGGCCTTGGAGTGGATCACGCTCTTATGGAACGTGACATCGACGATATTGGCATCGCGGTCAAGCTCCCACACGCACGAGAAGGCCAGACGCTCGATGCCCGACATCAGCGAGCACAGATTCGAGCCCAGCAGCTCGGGCAGCATGTCGATGCGGCGGTCGACCAAGTACACGGTGGTGGAGCGATGCGCAGCTTCAATGTCCATGGCGGTGCCCGGTTTGACGAAGCTGGTGACATCGGCAATGTGCACGCCGACCTGGAAGTTGCCGTTGGGCAGCTCGACTGCGTGCAGCGCGTCGTCAATGTCCGTGCAGCCGGGCGGGTCGATGCTGCACACGTTGAGGGCGCGCAAATCGCGGCGCTTGCCCGACGCAACCTGGTCGCGCTCAGCATCAAACAGCCACTGGTCGCCCTCCGCGGGCAGATCGGCCCGCACGTTTTGGGTGAACGGCTGGAATGGCACGTCGTGCTCGAGCAGCAGCACCTCGGTCTCAGTGCCCTTGTCGCCGGCGCTGCCCAGCGCGCGCACAAAGTGGCCGTGCGGGTAGCGCGACTCGCGCGGCCATGCGTCGATGGCCACGACCAACCGCTGGCCGGCCAGCGTGGCCGCCTGGCGCGTGCGGATCTTGATCTTGGGGATGCGCCGGTCCATGGCCAGCACGCTGACCGTAGCAGGCGCGTTGGACGCGCGCGCGCCCTTGGCTACGTAGTTGGGGTCCAGGAACGCGCAGTACGAGCGCCAGTTGCGACGGATAACGCCGACCACGCGGCCCGTGGGCTCGCCCTCCGAAGGGTCGTCGGTGACGTCGGATGGCTTGGCAAACTCGGACTCGTCGGCGCTGTCCTCTGCAGCCGCGGAACCGGCGCTTCCATCGGCCAGACGCGTGCGTTTGGCTGCCTGGCCGCCGTCCGACTCCTTCTCGACACCCGTCTTGGGCACCACGGCGTCCTCGTCCTCGTCGACCAGCGCGGCGCTGGGCGCGCGACGCCACTGCGACTTTGGCAGGATCTGCACAGCAACGCGGTCGCCCTGGACGGCACGGTTCATGTGCTCGCGGCCAACAACCAGCACACGGCGGTCCTTGCCATCGGGGAACGCCGTGTAGATTGATCCTTCGAGGTAGTTGTACGGGGCAATCTGTAGCGTCCCTTGCAGCAGCAGGCCGCCCTTCAGACCAGCCTGCACTTGCACAGCCGACAGATGTTCAGGGTAGCCAGCCCACGCGGGATCCTCGGCGCTGCGGTCCGTGATGCTGACGTTGCCCATCATGTCGAGCAGCTCGGGGTGCTCGCTGTACACGCGCAGATACTCGTCCATGCGGCACGCGTCGACGCCGTCTGCCTTGGCTGCGCGCAAGTTCCCTTCGTCGTTGGTGACCAGCACAGGCCGCACTGCAGCCGGCTCCAAATGTGCGCGTAGCCAGCGCGCAGCGACGCGGATCGCCCGGTCGTTGCGGTCGTTGGGCGACTCGCCAGCCGCGCGCTCAACAAACGTTGCGCGATGGTGCTCGTTTGAGAACACAAACCAGCGACGTGCCGGATCGCGTACAATTGCGCGCACACGGTTGTATGTGGCGATGCTCAGCGCGCGCAGTTCGTCCAGCACGGTGCTCAGCACGACGACGTCGTTGATAATGGGCCGCTCGAAGATGTCGATTTGGTTAACCAGCGCGTTGGTGTCGGGCAATAGATAGTGCGGACCCCATGTCGTCGAGTCACGCGGCGTAGCGCTCAACGGCGCCGCCTGGGCTGCATCGCTCCGCGCCTGTGCGCACGTTGCGTGCTGGCAGCTCTCGAGCCCGCACACGATGTCGTCGCGCAGGTAGTGCTCCTTGACCGTGCGCACAACGTTGCCCTTGCGCGTGCGCTTGACAAACGACTTGTTGCGAAGCATGCTGAGGAGGTAAAATAGGCTTTGTGAACAAGGGGAGAAAAGAAGCGCTGCCCAGAACCGCTGCTGGTAAAAAAAAAATTATAAATGCGTGCAGGATCTGATCAGTGCACACGCGATTAGCTGCTATCGGCTATGCGGGTTTATCGCCTACTCTTTTGCTTTTTTAACCCTTCTTTTTTGTATTCAATTTCAACTAGAGCAGACAGACGACATGGGCGGATACTTTAACATTGCCGGCCGCAAGGTGGCCACGCACCACGTACGTTTGACATTAGCCCACAATCCCCTTGCATTTGTCCCCCAGGACTAAGCCATATACACTAAACTCACAATCAGCGTTAATTTCACTGTGTAGCTCGTGCTCGGTGTCCTCGCCTCGTACGGCCTGGGCATCAAGGCTGCGCTGCCCAACCCCGACAAGACGCAGGCGCCGCCGATCAACGCCTCGAGCGCCGAAGAGGGCGAGTTTGTGCAGCAGTTCCTCAAGGCCTTTGAGGAGGAGGAGAACAAGACCAAGACCCACTAAAATAAGTCATCCCTTTTTTTCCCCAAGAAAGTTAAGAGAATAACAGTCTGCGTGCTCCATGGTACACCGGCAATAGCTCGTCGAGCCGTGGCAACAGGTGCGGAAACATAATGATGATGCGTTTGCGCGAGTCGCGCGGCAGAATCGCCATAAAGTACCGGTACTCGAGCAGTTGCAGGGCCTCGTGGATCACCAGGTCACTGATCTGTGCGGCCTCGTAGCTGCGCGTGCGCCGGAACCCGGCCAGCGTCACGGTCTCGACCTGGATCCCGACGCTACGCACCACAATTAGCGACTCCTGGCACACTTGCAGCGCCGACCGCGCCAGATACAGCGCCATGGGCAGCAGCGCCAGCACCACGTGCCCGCGGAAGAAGACGTGCGCCGCCCATGAGATCAACGCTATTGCCAACACGTCGCCGAGCCGCAGCCCCGCAGAGTCTCGGCGGACCGTGTACTGGCAGGTGTCGGGCGACCGCTGCTCGCACCGCAGCACCAGCCCGTGCCGCTGCACCTCCAGCCCGCCCGGCGGATATCCGAGAAAATCTGCCGCCGGGTCACTGATCCGGGGCTTTGAGAGCACCGACGACGACGACGATGTGCGCTTGTGTCGCACCGCCTCGTCTGAGCGCAGCGCGCGCATGATCGAGAAAGACTGTGATGGCCGGTGCCGTGGTGCGTCGCGGCGCCGCCCCAGCAGCGGCCACCGGTCAATGCTCAGGAACGGCGCCGTCTCGCGCTCGCCCTCGACTGCGGGCTCGCCAGCCGTCGATTGCTTGCTAATGACCCGCCGCAATCTCCGCATTTGAAATTATCGGCGTGTTTTAAAAATACAATAAAAAGAGGGAGTAGGAGAAAAGAAGTTAGAGCGGGGAATGCAGGCCAAGCTTGGTCTTGAACTCCAGCTTGGCCAGCTTTTGCAGCCGCGTCCATCGCTTCTTGTCGTGCAGCTTGCACAGGTCCTGCACCGGCAGCAGCACCACGGGCCCGGCAAACGCAATGGCGTACGTGTACCAGCCCACGCGATCCAGGTGCGCGTCGCCGAACGCCAGCAGCAGCGCGCCAAACGCACATGTCAGCGCCAGGCTCACCAGCGCGCCGCACACCCACGCCACGTTGCGCGCCGGCAGAAAATCGGCGGTCGTGCGCGTGCGGTGCATCAGCGTTGCCGACACGCACACGCAGTGGAATGCAAACGCGACCATCGCGTACGTCTGCGCCGCCAGCAGCGCCCACTGCGCGTCCGGCGTCAGCACGCGCCAGTCGCGCCGCCCAAACGTGCTCGACAGCCGTCCCAGCGGCGGTGCGTCGGGCAGCAGCCGCGCCAGCGCCGTCACGTACACCAGCACGGTCAGCGCCACCGGCGGCACACTGCGCACCAGCGCGTACGTGGCGAAGCGCGACAGGTCGCTGACGTGGGCGTGGTTCTTGAGTGGCATAGTCGACATGATGCTCTCGTCGCGCGGCACAAACAGCAACGTGGCGGCCAGCAGCGGCACCACAGCCCATAGCAGCCATAGCTGCATGAACCCCGGCAGCGCCGGCGGCAGCAGGCACAGAGCCGCCGCCAGGTTGATCAGCGCCGTCGCCAGCGCTGCCGCCACCAGCAGCACGGCGGCTTGCTGCATACTGCCTAGCAGCCGCCGCGCCTCACTCACCACCTGCATCAGTGTGTACAGGCTGGTGTCGTGCTGCAGAAACAGCGGGCATGGGATGCACGTCAGTGCCGCGCCCAGTGCATACTGCGTCACCAGCGCGCCGGCCGTCGAGATCGATCCGTCGTTGGCCGTCTCTGCTGCCTCGCCATGCGCCGGCTTGACGCGGTTAAAGTGCGGAATCGGCTCGACACCCACGGCCAGATCCGCCACTGCAAACGTCAGCGTGTTCGAGTCCTTCAGCGCGCTGCCCATGCAGCACACCACGTCGCCGTTCTCCTGAAAGACCTTGATCATCTCGCGCGTCGATTCGGGTGTGCACTCGGCAAACAACGATACCTGCAGCGGGATGTCGTCGACCTCGCGCAGATGCGGCCGGATGTTTTCGATGCCGCGCGGAAGCCGCGCCTTGATGTCGTGGTCCTCGACGTACCCGCCGTCCTGCGTGCCGTCAGCCGAGCTCAGCAGAATGCACGTGTTCCAGTCCGTTTCCAGCCCCAGCCGCTCGGCAAACGACTTGCTCTGCCGCCCGCGCGACCGGGAAAAGTACACAAACCGGATCCCCGCAATGTCCAGGTCCTCGATAAAGTCGCACACATCCGTCTTGGGCTCGTACGAAAACGTCACCAGCCCCAGCAAGATTTGCTCGCTAACCACATCGCGCAGAAAGTCCTCCTCGGTCGTAAACCGCGCCATAGCCGCCTGCGAGTAATCCACGTCGCAATCGCCATCGTCCAAATCCTCATCGCCACCAGCAAACCGGGGCTTGGCCTGCAGCAGCGCATGTCGCACGGCCTGTGTCAGGTGCTCGGGCAGATCCACCGACTCCTCAAAGCTACCGCCACGGCTGCTCTTGCTGCCCACTGACGGCGATGACGCCAGCGCGCCGTCGCTGCCGTCGCTGCTCATCGTCGACGTCACCTCCATATCCAAATGCAAATCCACGTACACGCTGCTCGTGCCGGGCCACTGCGCGCAGCCCGCGGCCACCGAGAGCGGACGGTAGGCAAAGGCTAGGCACTGAAGATCCTGCTGCAACGCATTCAAGTATAGCCCGTAGTACATGGCCATGGTGCGGTCGTCCAGCGCGCGGATCTCGGTGCCGTCAAAGTAGTCTAGGCACATGCCCAACACCAGCTCCACATTACCGTCCGTCAGCATCTGCACGCTGTCGCCAGCCTGCACCACCGCCGACGTGAAGCTGGCCGCACCAAACACACCCAGCCGGACCTGCGAATCAGTCGCCTGATGGAACGGCGCAAACACGTCGACTTCTTTGAGCTGCCGGTACTGCGCCAGGTCTGCCGTCGTGAACCCGATCCCGCGCCCGATCTGGCACAGGCACGTGTCCTGCGCCGGCAGTGCCTTCCCGTGGCATCGCATGCGGTTGTGCCGCCGGTGCGTGGAGTCTATGCGTGCACGTGCATTGGCGTGCGCAGCCGTGTTCAGCCCGCAGTCTAGTCCCAGCGGCCGTAGCCCTGGCAGGTAGTGCTCCCAGCCCTCGTCAATGATAAACCCCAACTGCTGCTCGGCCAGGTCCAGCAGCGCGTAGTCATCGCGCTTTGGCACCACGATCTGCTCGGGTGTGCAGAATGGCTCGGCAATTGTCCCCTCCTTGTCAATGCTGCAAATCACCGTGATGTTGCCCAGCGTTTCGGCCAGGTTGCTGGACCGCGACAGGTTGCGGTGGTCGCAGCTACTCCACAGCCACCGCATGTGCCCCAGCACCGCACCTATGCCTACGCGCACGTCCTTGGTCGGCGGCAACGCCTCGACGTCAAACTCGTCAATGTCGTCCATATCCTCGTACTCGGTTTTGCTGCGCTGCAGCGCGTCAAACAGCACCACGCCGCTGGCGCTGGTGAA
>JANBPA010000115.1:9342-34852 GCA_027575275.1 Coemansia sp. RSA 2711
GCAGGGTCCAGCGCGGGCTCGCCCGAGTTTGTTTGGTCCGAGTCTGTTTGGTCCGAGTCTGTCTGCGCGGCGCCCAGCAGCCGCAGCAGCTCCAGCGCGCCGGTCCAGCGCACAGGGTCAGCAGCCACGCGCGCAGCCACGGCGCCGTCGCTGGTCAGACCGCCCACCAGCGCTGCGGCCGCCGCGGCCGCATCCAAGCGCAGGCCGGCGGCCCACCACCGCGCCACGCCCGCAGGCACGCGTGCCCACCACCGCACCCACGCGCGCCGCGCATCGCCGTCGCGCGTAAAGCGCGCAAACCACGCGTCCTCACCATCCCTCGCGTTCCCATCGTCCTCATGTGGGTACGCGCTGCACACTGCCAGGCGTGTAATCTGCCGCCGCGCGCGCGTCGCGTCGGCCGCCGGCACGCGCGCGCCCAGCACGCCGACAAGCAGCACAGCCAGCGCCAGCACGTGGCGCGCGTCGGCGGCGTCGGCCTGGCCGCGCTCCACGGCCGCCAGGCTGCGCCGCAGCGCGCCCAGCGCCACGGCAGCCAGCGCGCCCAGGCGCTCGAAGAACGCGGCGGCCGCAGCCACGTCCACGCCGGACGCGTCGGCGCGCTCGAAGCTCCGCGCCAGCGCGCGCGGCGCGCTGAACACCAGCTCGACGGTGTTGCGCAGCAACCGGCCGCCAATCGCGGCCACCAGCGGCGCGGTCTGCGCGTCCAGGCGCGACACGCCCAGCGCCAGCGCGTGGTCGTCGGCCGCGCGCTGGCCGCCCAGGCGCCGCTGCATGGCACGTGCAAACGCGCCCATAAACAGCGCGCCCGGCGCGCCGTCTGCGGGCGGCCCGGCGCGGTCCTCGGCGTCCGGCTCGGCGCCGAGATCGACGGTGTCGTCGTAGCCGTGCGGCTGCAGCTCGGCACACGCGCGCTGCTCCAGCGCCTGGCGCGCCAGCTCCAGCGCCAGCGCCGCGCCGTCGACATGCCGGAGCCGCGCCGCATACCGCGCGTTGCTGCGGCAGAACCGCGCGTCGCAGGCGCTGCGCCCGCACCCATGCTGCAGCTGGCGCGCAAACGCCGCGCGCAGCTGCGCCAGATTCGCCGCCGTGGCCTGCTGGCGCCGCGCAACGCCGCCCAGCATGAGCGACGCGCGCGCCTTGCCCGAGCCGCGCGAGCCGCTGCGCCCGGAGCCGCGGCTCGCGGCCCACGGCGACGGCTGCAGCAGCGGCCGCAGCACGGAGCTCCGCAGCGCCTGGCGCAGCGAGCCGTCGTGCACGGCCGCGTCAGCCCAGGCGTCGGGGTGGCCCGGCGCGTCGAGCGGGCACGGCGCGTCGTAGCCCAGCGCGGCCTCGCCGCACGTCAAATGTGCGTCCTTCATTTCATTGCCCATCGAGGTGTGTGTAGTGATGCGGAACAAGAAGAGAGCGGAAGGCGGCTGGCAAAAGGGAAAGGAATCAGCGCGCCTGCTTTTAGAGGCCGCACGTGACCGCGGACTGTATGTGTTCATTGCCGATCTTTTCGCTGAGTTTACGTTGATTTCCACCTTCTTCCCTTTTCTCCTGAATTTCGCCTTCCAATGCTGGGCTCGCTGACCGACAGGGTGCCGCTGACGACCGCCGCGCTGGCTGTGCTGACGCTGTCGGCGCTCTATGCGCTGGCGCGCTTCTCGCCCAGCTCGCGCATCCACAACCACTGCCAGGCGCTGCAGGCCGGCGGCTGGTGGGCCGACGCCGCGGCGCTGGTGTGGCAGCCGCAGGGCTGCACGCTCAAGCAGTACAAGTACGCCGACGTGGCCCGCTGCCTGCAGCGCCCGCTTGGCGCCGGCGCCAATGGCAGCTACGCGCTGTTTGTCGGCGACTCGACCGTACGCAACAAGTTCTACGCCTGGGCGCGGCTGATCGACCCCGATCTGGCGGCGCAGAGCGAAGAGGACGGCAAGGTCCACGCCGACATTTCTGTGCGCTGGCCCGGCGAGCCCGGCGTGGCCGCAATGTTCCACTGGGACCCGTTTCTGTCGTCCAATACCACCGCGCAGGTACTGCGCCGCGCTTACAACGAGACGCTGCCGCAGCCGCGCGTGCTGCTCATGGGCGCCGGTACGTGGTTCCTGCGCCGCCCGGTCGAGTCCGGCGGCACCGTGGGCTGGCGCCGCGCCATCGACACGGCTGTGCAGCGCCTGGCTGCGTCGCGCCGCCCCGACGCGCGCGCGATCGCAGATCACGTGTACCTGAGTCCCGTGACCCACGTGGTGCCCGACAAGCTCACGCCCGAGCGCCGGGCCGTGCTGGACCCTGAGGCCATCCACTGGATGAACGCGTACCTGCAGGCCGCCGATCTGCCCGTGCTCAGCTCGTGGAGCGACATGGAGCGCACGCGCCCCGACGCGACCCTCGACGGCCTGCACTACTCGCGCGCGTTCGAGGACGTGGCCATCAACGTGCTGCTCAACCGCGTGTGCAACCGCGACACGATCTCCCCGCGCCCGCCGTTCCGCACCACATGCTGCTTCGAGTATCCGCCGCCCGTGCGCTTCGTCACCGCGTACGCGGCGCTGACGCTGCTGCTGATTCCCGCGCTGCTCTACGTGCGCGCGCGCCGCCCGACGCTGGCGCTGCTGCGCGTGGTCCCGGGCGCCGACACGCTGCGCCAGCTGGGCGTGTTTGGCGCCATTCTGCTGCTTATGTACGTGTGCGACCGCACGCCGCTGTTTGAGAAGCTGCAGAAGCACTTTGTTGGCTGGGTGTTTGCCGCGCTGTCGCTGGCATCGCTGGCCGCGGGCGCAGCGACGTGGCAGCATGCCGACAAGACGGGCGCGTTTTTGGGCCGCGCGCAGACCGACGAGTGGAAGGGCTGGATGCAGCTGGTCATCCTGGCCTACCACCTGATGAACGCGTCCGGCGTGGCCGCCATCTACAACCCCGTGCGCGTGCTGGTCGCCATGTACCTGTACATGACCGGCTACGGCCACTGCTGCTACTTTTACAGCAAGCGCGACTACGGCCTGCGCCGCCTGACCGCCGTGCTGCTGCGCACAAACGTGCTGGCCGTCGGCCTGGCCTACGTCATGGGCACGTCGTACATGGACTACTACTTTGCGCCGCTGTCCAGCATCTGGGTGCTGATTGTCTGGCTCACCATGCGCATCGCACCCGCGGCCAACTACACCCGGCTCGTGTGGGCCAAGCTGGCCGCCTCGGCCTGCGTGTTCAGCGCGGTCAACCGCTGGCACCTGTGGCCGTTTGCGCTTTTAGAGCGCCTGGGCGTCAGCTGGTCTGAGCGCGAGTGGGAGTTCCGCTTCGGCACCGACATCTTCATTGTCTACGTCGGAATGGCCACCGCGCTGCTTGTTTTGCAGCACGGCCAGCAGCTGCAAGCGCACCCGCGCTGGCCGCAGCTCCGGCGCTGGGCAATACTGGCGGCGGCCCTCGGCCTGCCGCTGTACTTTTACTTTGAGCTGACCCGCGAGTCAAAGTTCGAGTACAACAAGTGGCACCCGTACATTGCACCCGTCCCGGTGCTGAGCTTCGTGGTGCTGCGCAACGCCACCGAGCATCTGCGCTCGCACTCGAGCTCGATGTTCCGCAGCGCCGGGCTCATCTCCCTGGAGCTGTTCATCGCCCAGTTCCACCTGTTTTTGGCCGCAGACACCAAGGCCGTGCTGGTGCTGGTCGACTCGCGGCTGTGGTTTGTCAATTTGTTCTTTACCACAATGGTGTTTGTCGCCATGTGCCGGCTGCTGGGCTCGGCGTCGGGCGCGATTACTGCGTGGCTTATGGCCCCGGTCTCGCCGGAGCCCGAATCTGCCGATGTTATTCCGATGGCCGAGCTGCCGCATGCGCCCGAGCGCCCACGCGCCCTGGACCGGCTGGCTGCCGACCCGTCCCTGCCTGCGCGCATTGCCCAGGGTCTGGCCCGCGCACGTATCCTGGACAATCTGGCCCTGCGCTGGGCGCTGGGCTTGGCGCTTCTGATTGCCCTTAACAACCACTATTACTAGGCGTGTCTTGGCATGCACATCTGCAACCAAAAAAACTCCCTGGAAAAAATAGGGAGATTTATGCTGCCAAGAAACACGAAAAGAAAGGGGGGAAATTTTAGAGTCGGTGCAGCCATGTGCGATGACGCTTCTTTATACTGCAGTAAAAAAAAGGGAGTGCTCTTTTCTTTTCTCAACTTTCTCCTCCGTGTTTCTCCACACTTTCTTACTTTGCCTTTCTTTTTTTAATACCATAGAAACATGACTGACCCAGAGACAGACGGCGCCAGCCAGCTCAAGCAGATATTCCCCAATGTCGACGACGATGTAATCGCCTACGTGCTGCAAAGCCAGTCGGGGAACGTCGAGCAAAGCTGCAACGTGCTGTTTGAGATGACCGACCCCGGATACAAGCCCACGGCCGACGACACGCGCAGGCAAAAGGAAATCGACGAGGACGCAGCCTACGCCCGACAGCTGGCCGAAACCGAGCTGCGCGCCAGCCAACGGCAGCGATACCCGCCGGGCCACGCATCCGGTTACCCGGCCGGTTATCCGTCCACCAACCTGCGCGTCATGCCGCCGACGCGCCGCCGGCCCTCGGGCAGCGCGCCGGTGTCGCCGGTGCACGCGAAGAAGCCGTCAAAGATCCGCGACATATTCCGGTTCAAGCGCTCGCGCAGCGGGTCCCACGATGGCGCGCCGGCCGCGGCGATTGGCTCGCACGTGTCGGCTAGCGAACCCCCTGCCAACTTGGACGCGCATGTGCGGCCCTCGCATACGCTCGACTCGGACTTTTCCGATACGTCATCGGCGAGCAGCCAGCAGCCGGCCCAGCCAGCACACCAGCTTGTAGAGCCTGTTCGCCAGCCACAGCACCAGGTGCAGCCGGCCAAGCCGGGAAACGACGTGTTTGGTCTCTTTGACGACTCGAATCTGGACTCGTATACGCCGCTCAGCCCGTCAAAGAAAGAGACTCTGTCTCCAGTCGGCCGCCGAGCCAATCCCGGCAGCGGAGCCAATCTCCACAACGACGCCTATTTGGGTAATCCGGATCACCAGCCCGCCGCAGCAGTGGATCTGGATCACCCGTTTGACGACAACCCGCTGCTGCACGCCAGCGGGCCGGCGTCTCCAGCGCAGCCGGCGCACGACGTGTCGCCGCCGCACAGCCCAAGCACAAATCCATTCGCCACGATCAACCCAGCAGCAATCGAGTCGCTCCACGTCGACAATAACCCGTTCCGCAACCGTCGAGCAGCCTAAATAACCCGGCGGTAATATACATAACAGTTTCCTTTTTCTACATATTTTCAATATACTTTTTTTTTATTTGTTCATTACAACGAAATAAGGAAATGTTAATTTTTTTTGGGGGGGAGGGGTAGTTAGGCGCCCAGAGACAAGTGCTCCATGGCCACCACCAATTCAGACTCATCGGCCGGCACAAGCGTCGAAAGCCGAATCAGATTGTTCCGGCACAGATCCAAAAACGTGCACATACGGACGCCGTGCTGCGCAAGCATCGCTTGCATAAAATAGTCGATGAAATTAAAGTCTTTTGGGTCTTTGGCAACGTCGCCAAAATAGCAATAGTCGCAGTACCGGGCGATCGCCATGGACAACGGATGATAGCGGCCGCTGTTTGCAAGGTACTCGGGGCCCACCGCATGCCCGGTGAATATCGCGTTGAGCGGCAGGATTATGTTTTCTATAGCACGCAGGATCTTGTAGTTGATTTCGAACATTGTGTGGCGCGATAGCGCCTTGTGCATGTCGGCCAGGTGCTGGATCATCAGCGACCAGCTGCCGCGCGGATACTCGGCCTCCAGCTCCTCGACCAGCAGCCAGTCGTGGTCGTCCGACGCCAGCCCGCGGACTATCAGCTCCAGGGCGCTCATGTCGAGGACGCCCTGGGTGAGCTTCAGCCCGCAGCCCTTGGTTATCACGATGCTTTGCACCAGCATGCTGAAAAAGAGCTGGTTCTCAGCTGTCGTCCACAGCGTCATCTGCATGTTCATTCCCATCCGCCAGTTTCTGCTCAGCCGGGTGTTCCGCCGCGACATTATCATCATATCCTTCCTCTTCTTTTGGGGTTTAAATGTACACTTTTTTGGTGAAGAATAGAGAGAAAAATAATTATTTTGTACAGACGAAGGAAGAAAACTAAAACTGAAAGGATGTTTAGCAGGCAATTGCTCGGCTTAACAGCATGCACTAAAGTCTCGCTGGCTTGGGCAAAAAGGAAAAGCTAGGCTGTCTTTTTCCCCTTCCTCTTTGCTAAATGTAAAAGAAACAATACAAAGGAATATCTCTGCGCCAGTATTAAAAAAGAAATAATACTCCCCAGCTCTTCAGTCCTTTGAAGATAAAAAAGACGTTCATTTTTTTTTAAAATTTGTCATCCAGCTAGCTTGAAAACATGGCTTGATAGGCAGCAGCAAACGCTGGCTGCTGGTCTTCCGGGATGGACTTTGACGCGCGCCAGTACACCTGCGATGCCTGGGTGAGCTGCTGCAAGCCAACCAAATGCGCCAGATACGCCAGCCACGGCTGCGTGTCGGCGGCATCCACCCGACACGCCATCTCGTGCAGCATTGTTTGCTGCTTGGCGTCGGTCTCCAGCTCAATGCACCGCCGGTAGAACCCCGGCGTCGGGAATGCCTGCCGCGACACGTTGCGGTACGCCTGCCGCACCGCATCCAGGTTCCCCGCCGTCTGCGGCTCCATGCGCTCATCGCTGTCAGGCTCGCTGTCCGAGTCGTCGTGGGCCAGTTCCACGGCCTCGCTCAGCGAACAGCCCGCCGGCAAGCCCCAGGCCCAGTCGACATAGCGCACCTGCAGATGCGCCAGCAGCGCACGCAGCCGCGCCATACCGTCGCTGTCCGTCGACACCGCCTGCACCGTGCGCTGCTGCGTGACGCGGGCAAACGCGCTAATGAACCGCGACTGCACCTGGCCCACCGACACCTGTCCGCGCCCAAAGCATTGCTCGGTCCAATCAAACCACAGATCCCACAGCGCGCGCGACCCGGCAGCTTGCGGCAGCGCCTGGCCCGAAAACAGACTGTCGATCCGCGCCAGACTGGCTGCGCCGCTGGCCACGGTGCCGTCATGGCTAGCAGCAATCAGTGCGGCGAGCCGCCGGTGCCACAGCTCAGCCGACTCGGAGAACCGCTGCGTCGCGTCGGCCAGCCAGTTCAGCAGCTCCATGCTGGCCGCGCCGTGGCTCGACTCGAGCTCGCTCGCACACGCCAAGGCCAGCTCGGCGCTCAGCCGCGTGTCCCGATTGTCGCTGATTGCCGCCACTGCCCGCTTCAGCAGCGCGGCCAAGTAGGCGCGCAGGCTGTCTGTGCCCGCACACGTCTCGCGCCACTGGGCCAGGAACGCAATGTACTGGGACCACATCGCCGGCGTGTCCAGCGCGCCCAACGCCTGCTTGAAGCCCGCCGCTGCCCGCTGCAGCGCATCCACCAGCTCCGGCGACTCGGCCGACACGGCGCCCAGATGCACCGTGCACAGAAACGCCCGCGCCTCGGCATCGGCCGCAAAGTCGCGCTGGATCGAGTCCAGCACCAGCTGCCGCAGCTGCGTCATATCGGCAAATTGGCTCAAGACCGAGATAAACTCCTGGCGGAACTCCAGGTCGTCGGGGATCGCCTGAACCGCCTGCTCAAACACGATCTGCGCCACTGCGCCCTGCAGGTACGCGTCGGCCTGCTGTGCCATGGCCGCGCGCTTCTCATCCGAAAGCTCGCTGTTCGCGGCCTTTTGGTCCAGTTGCGCCAGCGCCTTCTCGGTCAGCTTCTCCACCATCAGATCGTCGTCGGCCTCCTCGGCAAGCTGCGGCAGATCGATGAACCCGCCATCTGCCGCCTTCTCGTCGGCCGCCTGGCCGATGCCCAGGACCCTGCGGCGCGCCTTGATCTTTTCCACCAGCAGCAGCTCCAGCCGAAAGTACTCGGTCCACAGCCGCCGGTTGTCGGGGCTCAGCCGCAGCGCGCGCTGCATGAGCACACGTGCCGCATTGCCATTCATATTGACCTCAAGCTCATGTGCGGCCGCCTTGATCCACAGCTGCGACTCGTATGGGTGTGCCGAGATCGCCCGCGCAAACACCCGGCTGAGCAGCCGCGAATGCCCGTCGCTCTCCTCGCCGTCCTCGCCCGACGCCAGGCGGCGCCTCGACTTGATAAACTCGACAAACTGCAGCCACAGCTGCAAATCCCCTTGGTGCCGGACCACCGCGCGCTCAAAGATCGCGATAATCCGCTGGGTGATCGAAAAGTCGCTCAGCGTGGTTTTGAACCCTTGCTGGTGCATGCGCTGCTTGCGCTGGCGCCGCAGCGCGTCGACGTTGATCTCGTACTCGACGTACCGCAGGAAATCCGCGCGCCCGGCCCGCCGCCGCCGCAGCGCGTACTCGAACTTTGTCCGCTTCTTGACAATTGCCTTCAGCTCGGGCTTGGTAAACAGCTCGCGCCGCTCCAAGTCCTCGAGCTCGCCGACCATCTGCTCGAGATGGTACTGCACCACTTCGGCCATCGCTAGTGTACTGTCTGTGTTGCTGGGACCTTAAATAAAAGCTGAATAGCCAACCCGAATTCACCAGAGAAGAAAGAAATAGACCGGTCAAGGCGCACGCGCTCAAAAGCCTGGCAATGAGCAAAGAAAAAATATTTTTGATTTGATCCCGGATGCAGCCTGATTATGCCTGCATGCGCAAGTCATCGATGACAGACACGGGGATCGCCGTTTTCCAGGTTCCCGCGCATTCCGCAACACGTAGGCAGTGGGGAGGAGGGATGAACCCGTCAGCTGGCTGGTCGGCGCGTATAGCGCGGCGTACCGTGGTAAAGTGCCAAGCAGCAAGCCAGCGCAAGGCACAACCACGACCAATTGACGCCCCTCCTCTTTCGCAAAACAAACAATGGATGTGCCAATATAGCCTCATTTGGGCCTGGGTTTCCATGACCATGTTTTTGTCTGCGCATTTTTGGGTAAAATGGGCCTGCTTTGTCTCTAGCTGCAGATTCATTCAGCTGACCTTGAAAAAATAAGCGGCTTGGAACTGGGAAAACGAAACGGCACCCACGTCTAGACAAGCTCTCTTATTTGTTTCTCCGCATAAAAAAAACGCAAGTTGGCCCTATCCAAGATAGACGCGCTGCGCTGCCTTTTTGTTCAAGGGAGGTGGGGGTGCCGCTTCCCCCTCTCTTTCCCTGAAGCATCCGTTTCCTTTTTCGCCTCTTTTAACCTCCTTGTTATTAGCCGCGTGCACCGTTTTCCCCCGCTTTACTCTCCTCCGCTCCCATCGCCTACGCGTCGAAGGAAAAGGGGGAAAGCAAAAAATATATACAGCCGCTGCAAATTGTCACTGGACGCCCCCCCAGTTACGCTTATCCCCGCGCAGTTAAAAAAATTTCTGCCAGCCTTTTTCCTCCCGGTCCACTCTCGTGGCGGTGCGGGCTCCCATTTTTTGCCAATTCACTGTGCCGCCCGGCAGCAGCTGCCTCTCATTGGATGCGGGGCTAGTTACTTTAACCTCTCTAATTGCCCATTGCGGAATCGAAAACCGCCAATCCAAAGCCTTCTAAAATTCTCATTCTCCGTCCTACTCTTTGGAAAAAAAAGGGCCCCGACCGGTCCGTTCCAGAATTTCCCCCCTCTTCTTCCTTTATTTTCGCAAGCCGCCTTATATTATTAATCCTCTTTGCTCCGACTCCTACATTTTCCTCCTTCGATCGCCTTTTTCGCTAAAAAAATTATCTCGCTTGTATTATAACGACTCTCCTTTTTATACTTTTGCGGCCGTCCCTACCTTGATTCATTGACTATTTATATATCTGCGACACACTCTAAAACGGGCCCCCCTTTTTTCCTGTTCAAAGAAGGGATCATCCGATTATTTGGATCCGCACAAAATTTATCCCGGAATCCCTGCGAGATTATCCTCGATAATGGCGTCTGCATCGCACGCCTATTTGCCGCCAGACGCCGCCGACACTTTGGCCGGCAGACAATCGTCAGACGACCAGCGGTTGCGCGCGCCCAACAGCGGCGAAGAGGGCCGGTCGTCGTCCGAAGCCCTATCCCGACCCAAGCGCGCGCAGGTAAAGAATGCCTGCGTCAACTGTCAAAAGGCCTGCAAAAAGTGCGATTCGGGCCGGCCCTGCCAGCGGTGCGTCAAATACAATCTCGCCGAAAGCTGTGTGGACTCGAAACGCAAGCCGCGAAAGAAGGGAATTAAGCGTGGGCCGTATAAAAAGCGCAAGAAGAATCCCGAGGAAGGGGGAGCGACTGCTACGACGATGCAGTTTTCGACCGAGCAGTTGCCGCCGCCCATGGTCAGCGGCTCGAGCACCAGCATTACGGGACCGCACACCCCGTCCACGCTGTCGCGCAGCGCCAGTCAGCGCCAGCGCCAGCGGCGGCAACCCCGGACACTCGGCGAACGCGCCCAGCGGCCGCCGCAGATTCTCGGACCAGGCGCAATTCCGATTCTGCACACCGATCCCACGCACGAAGAATACGAGAGCGACGCCAGCGACGACGAAAGCAACTCGGACGTGCCCCTTGTGTTCCAGCACGCGAGCACCAGCCGCATATCGGCCGCCATTGCCGCACACGCGCACCTCGGGCAGCCGCCCGAGACGCCGACGTCGGGGCTGGCCACGGCGTTCAGCTCGCTGGCCACCGGGCACCCGCGCATCGCCGATCCGCACCACCGGCCGCCCACGTACGCGCAAACCCCCAGCGGCTCGATTCGCCTACCGCCCATCGAGTCGTTCGACCAGGCGCAGGCACTCGGCTCGCCGCCCAACACCTCGTCGCTCGCCATCCTCACTGACGTTGCGCTCGGCCGCACCACCGCGCCGCCCTCAACGTCAGTTGTTCGCCCGCAGCAGCAGCCGCTCATGCATCCGCCGCTGCCACGCCCGCCGTCCGGGCAACCGCACAATGACGATATCGGCCAGGAATCCAGACTCCAGCCGCCCGACGACCCGCATTCAAGATACACCACGTCTACAGCTGACTCTGATTTCTCGAATACCTACGGATCGTCGTTTGACAGCCGCCAGTCGCCAGACCCGTCGTCGAGATCGTACATTCGACGACTGTCCCACCGTCTGCACAACACCCACATAGAACAAGAACCCGCGGACACCTAACGACTCTTCTATTTATATTTGTTTTATATAACGCTCTGGAACGACCCTAACTGCAAAGCCTTAAACTGTATCCAGACATTCTGTGCTCATTCGCCTTGAGTGTAGCCATGTTCGATTGGCCACACTAATTAATTAGCCTGTTTAAGCAGCCGGTGATTAGTTAAAATCACCGAGTCTCGATGGTGTAGTTGGTTATCACGTCCGCTTCACACGCGGGAGGCCTCCAGTTCGAGCCTGGATCGAGACATTTTTTTGCTCAGTGTTTTTTGCGGTTTGCTTTTTTATTTCTTCATTCCAAAGCGTATTGTGTTATTCGCTTATATTTTGTAACACACCTTTCTATTCTAGTTACTTTATTTTGGGCATTGGTCTATTGCTTATATTAGTATTCTTATAATATTTATTTATTTAATAAGGTAATCAAGGTGGCTAAGTTTTTGCTTACTACCAAATACTCCACAATTGCATATATTTATGTTTTAGTTTATAGTTGCATCTTTTTTACTGTGACTACCTGACTATAGAGATATGCTCTAAATGATAAAGAGATTAGGTGTGCATGTTTCGTTTGTAATGCCTTAGTTTTTTGTTGTGTTTTCAAGCAGCTTTCCATCTTGTATATCAGTTGTATATGTGTGACCATCAAATGTTAGTGTAACTAGGATTCTTCCCTGAGTAAATGTAGCATCAGTTGATTGTTGATATGTACCATCAATGTAATCACCAGCATATCCAGCATTCTCAATTGCTTTAATGATATCAGCTATACTACTAACACCCTGGTTAACTGCATTATCAATCACGTTACAGTAATCAGTCATATTATTATAATAGGTAGGTTGCTTTGATAGTGTATTTTAATATTGGAGGAATTGTTGGTGAATGGATTCTGTCCAGAGGGATGCCAAATCCCTTCTATTTTATAGCCGATGAGCCAGAGAAAAGCTAGCCAACCAAAAAGGCTTATTTTCTACCCTTTTTTTTGCTTAAGCCCCCAACAACAAGTGGCAAAGAAAATTGTAAAGGCAGAGCCATGCCTGGCAGATAAGATAATTTAAAAAGGGAATGGCCAAGCTTCCTTTGCCAATGCATATTCTCCTGGCAGGAAGATGCGCCCACAACTACTTTTAATTGGCTAGCGTTGCTTCAAGGGAGCTGCGGCTATGAACAAAAAAGAAAACACCAAAAAGTAAAAGACAGCAAAAGATATGCATCTTAAAGGCTAAAAGATTTCTTTCGAAATCGTGATAAAAAGACAAAGAAGTGGTGACTTTAAGCAAGAGGAATTCATGGAGAAGACGGGATGGTAGAAAATTGGGCTAGAGACACCATGAACTAGGAATTGTACAGGGTCTTAGCCATCTGGCCCACCTTTTGAATAATCATCCTCCACTCCTTTTATTCTTTTATTCTTTTATTCTCTCTGTACAGATTCATACATGTTGTATTAGGGTCAGAAGCAGCACTGGCAGTCAAACGGACAGCTTTCTGTGTCGCCTTCACCCTCGCCAATGCGCAGGTCATCCATAAAGTAGACACGCAAACCATCCTCGGTATATTTGGTGTTCTTGCCACGCGAATCCGCGAAATCGTCGTTTTGTGGAGGCAGAGGCTGGCGCTGCTGCTTCTCAGCCTTGCCGGCTGTAGTTGCATCAATAACCTTGACGGTGCTGGATGATTTGGGCTTGACCAAAGGCGCGGGTTTCTCGGCGACAGGCGTGGCAGACGGGGGAGCCGGGGATGCGAAGATGTCGTCGATTTCGGAAACCTTGCTACTGCTGGGCTTGGACGGCTTGGCGGCGGGTGGTGTTTTTTTGGCGACCTTGCCCGACAGGACCTTGTTGCCCATCACGCGTAATAGGCTATTCTAGCGGCGGTGTAAGAAAGGACGGTGGTATGGATCGCATGGCCAAGTGCGAACGGCGTACGACGTAGGCTAATTTATAGATTATGTCGGGCAAGCACGGCTAATTGTGGGGATCAATCAGGTTCTGGACTGATTTTCCGAGCCACGTGGAATCGGCTCACAAACACGCGTTCCTTATTTTTTTCCCCTGCCTAATCGAGGAAGAAAAGAACGTCTTTTTTTGTTCTCAGCTTCCGACTTGTTTACTTTTTTATTTGAATTATTCCACAAATCGAGACGGAGGAGGTTATCTATTATAGCTATGCTGCGTGTGTTTCAATCGTTTTCGGCACTGACAATTGGGCAGAGAGCGCCGGTTGCGCTGCGTGCGTTTAGCGTGGGAGGCGCCAGCCTGGCGGCAGCAGCCAAGGCCAAGAAGCCAGCGACGAAGGGCAGGAAGCCGGCAGCCAAGAAGAAGGCGAAGCCGGCAAAGGCCAAGCAGCCGGCCAAGAGCCCCGGGCGGCCCAAGAGAAAGCAGCCGACGCAGGTGGAGCAGCTGGAAGGTAAGCAGTGTAAAGATGAGAGACAAGATCTATCAAATGGACTTGCTAACTAATTACAGGCATAATGTGGCGGTGCTGTTACTTGTAGCAAAGCTGAACTCGAAGAAAGGTAAGTTATTTTTAGGGCACAATCGGGGATGATTGTTCCAGCGCGGTTCATAGCCACAGATTCAAGTTTAGCTCAACCCAGCGCACTTTTGCTCCTGTAGCGCTGCTGAAGGGGCCAAAGTCGCGGGGCCCCTCTTCGTACGCGGTGTTTCTGGCAGACAACGCAAAGACGACGGGGCCGCTGGGGCCGGGCGGCGTGGCCGAGATTGCGCGGGACACGTCGGCCAAATGGAGCCGGCTCAGCGACCACGACAAGCAGGCGTACCGCGCCAAGGCCGGCAAGCTGGCAGAAGCGCACCAGGAGACGCTGCGCCAGTGGTGGAGCACGGTGGATCTGCGGCTGGTGGCGCTGGAGAACCGGCGGCGCAAGCGCGTGGACGGCAGCAAGGCCAAGCTGCTGGTGGATCCGTTTGCGCCCAAGCGCCCCCAGACGGCGTACGTGCTGTTTGTGTCCGAGCATATAAGGCAGAACTACACCGGCGGGATCGGCCGCGAGCAGATGGGCGCGCTGATGAAGAGTGCGGCGGCGCAGTGGAAGAGCCTGGCAGATGCCGAGAAGGCCGCGTACGTCAAGGCGGCGGATGTCGAGCGCGCGCGCTACAAGGCCGACATGGAGAAGCACTTGAAGAGTCACACTGCCGGTGGCCTGAGCCATTAGTTTTTTCTTTTCTCACGCATTCGAATGCAAAGTCACTCATGTGGGTCAGCCGATCACTTTGGTGTTATGTTTCGCAATTGCACAGCGAGGTCATGATGTCTTGGACAGCGTCACAAAAGCTCCGTGCTTCTTTCTATCGCCCAAATTTGGAAATAGCATTAGCTCACAGGCAAATATGGTCATGGCCAAGCCACACTAGCATGCGCGGATACGAGCCTCTTTTGTTTTCTTGCGCACGGAGTTGCAACTTGGGGGGCGTTATCAGTTCATCGGATAGCGTCGTGTGTGCGGGCAGAAAGGACAGATCAGGTGGCCATGGGCGATCATTGGCTGCGGGTCATGCACTGGCTCCCGTCGATGACGCTGGAGACGGGCGTCGGTATTGTGGTCGCTTTCCGTCATGTGTGAGAAAGCCCAACAAACTCCGTGGCCTCGCAGCCACTCAGCGTCTGGCCTTGCCTCCTTCGAGGTCGACCGAATGTTTCTATAAAAGGGGAGGGGGCTAGAGCGCGGTTGAGATTGGGCTGCCCTCGAAAAGTTTTTTCTCTCTCTTTCATTCGTTTATACGCGTAACAGGGCATACTTGCGCAAGATCGTTCTATTCCAATCGCATAGCAGCAAAAAGATCAGGCTAAACACACATGGCGACGGACGCACAGCTGATGGCGGGGCGGTCAAAGTTCCTCAAGAACGGCACGACGGTGGGGATCACGTGCGTGCCGTTCAGCGGCGGGCAGCCCAAGGGCGGCGTGGACGACGGGCCGGTGGAGATGGTGCGGTTCGGGATCCTGGACCAGGTGCAGGGCATGGGCTACGCGGTGGAGCTGAGCGAGGGCATGGACAAGTACCGCACAATGCAGCCGGCGCACGACCCGCCGCTGGGGCGGCTCAAGAACGCGCGATACGTGGGCATGGCGGCGCGGCGTGTGCGCGACCAGGTGCAGGCGCACTGCCAGGCGGGCCGCATGGCCGTGACGCTGGGCGGCGACCATTCGATTGCCATGGGCACGCTGGCGGGCAGCGCGGCCGTGTATGGCGACGACATGTGCGTGGTGTGGGTGGACGCACACGCCGACATCAACACGCCGGCGACGTCGGACTCGGGCAACCTGCACGGCTGCCCGCTGGCGTACGTGCTGGGCCTGTGCGCGGCCGAGGACGTGGCGGCCGACAGCCCGTTTGCGTGGATCAAGCCGTGCATCCGCGCGCAGCGGCTGGTGTACATTGGGCTGCGCGACGTCGACGCCGGCGAGAAGGTGCTGCTGCGGGAGCACGGCATCCGCGCGTTCAGCATGCACGACGTGGACAAGCACGGGATCGGGCGCGTGGTGGAGATGGCGCTGGACCACGTCAACCCGGGGCGCACGCGGCCGATCCACATGAGCTTCGACGTCGACGCGCTGGATCCGTCGGTGGCGCCGGCCACGGGCACGCCGGTGCGCGGCGGGCTGACGTTCCGCGAGGGCCACTACATCTGCGAGGCCGTGGCCGAGACGGGCTGCCTGGTGGCGCTGGACCTGGTCGAGGTCAACCCGGCGCTGGGCGACCCCGAGTCGCTGCGCCAGACCGTGGCCGTGGGCTGCTCGCTGGTGCGGTGCTCGCTGGGCGAGAGCCTGCTGTGAACCACGTGGCCTGATAAGCTTTCACCATAACCAGGGCCAAGCTCGACTGTCTATTTTAGGGTTCTTTAAACAAGAGATGAGCGTATAATATACTTTATAATTTTCTTGTCCTCCGAGCTTCTTTTGATAAGGAAATGGCCTCTCCGTTTGTCAGGCTTGTCAGCGGCGACGGGTTCAGCTTTGTGGTGGCCACGGAGGTGGCCGAGCAGTCGCCGACGCTCAAGAGCATGCTGGACACGACGCGCGGCGGCGTGGACAGCGACATGGCGTTTGCCGAGGCGCTGACCCGGCAGATCCGGCTGCCCGAGATCCGCGGGCGCGCGCTGGAGAAGGTGTGCGAGTACCTGTTCTTCAAGTACCGGTTTGCCGACGAGGGGGCGTCGGACCGGGTGCCCGAGTTTGACTTTGACGTGGAGATGTCGCTCGAGCTGCTGATGGCGGCCGACTATCTGGACTGCTGAAGAGCAAGATACTATAAATGAATATCATTATTTTATCGTAGCCTTTTTCGGAGAAACAAGCAGTAAGGGCTTACAAGCCGCATCCGTCGAGGGGCTCGAGTGGTATGGCGGGCGAGCAGGGCGCGTGGAGTGCGTGCATGCGCTTGAACGCCAAGTAATCGGCGACTATCCATGCGCCAGCAAACGTGCGCGGCGCATTGCGTGGTGCAGCAGTGTCGGACGGGGTTGGCTGTGACGTCAGCAGCGAGCCCGGATAGCGGCTGGCGTCCAGCGCCATCTGCAGCGCCGCGCCCAGCTGCGCGTGGCCGGCAGCGATATCTGCGCACACGCGGTCCGAGCACTCCGGCGCCACGGCCCTGTACAGCGCGGCCAGCCGTCGCTGGAGCTCGGCCATAGCGAGCCTCGGCTCGTCAAGCGCGCGTTCAGACACAAAGCAGCTCACATCGGACAGCGCCAGCTCGTGGGCGCCGGCCGCCTGCAGACACAGATGCAGGGCGACCACGGGCAGCGGATGCTCGCGCAGCACGTTATCAGACGGCATGTGCAGGGCGTCCGCCCACGCCTGCACGACCACCCGTGTGGATTTCTTCTGGGCGTCCAGCGGACACACGTGCGCGCGCCAGAACTCCAGCACATCGGCCTTGCGCAGCGCGGCCAGCTGCCGGTTGACCTCGAACACGCACGAAAAGTCGTAGCTGCCGGCAAGGATCTTTGGCCACAGGTACGCGGTCGCCCGGGCAGCCGTCCGCGGGCTGTCCAGATTGGCCGTGGCCAGGGCGTCCCGATGCCCGGCCAGCTCCGGCTCGCCCATCGCCTCGAGCCGGCGGCCAAACTCGAGCAAAAACCGCTCGATGCGCAGACACACAAACTCGGGGTTGCTTGGCCCCTGCACGCGCAGCTCCAGGCCGCCCGCGCCGATGCTCGCGTCGCCGACCCACGAGCAGCCCACCATGTAGCCCAGCTGCTCCTGCGTGCGCAGCCGGTCGAAAAACGCCGCCCCCATCATGTGCGCGAGCAGCGTAAACTGCGCCTGCGCCCAGCGACTAGCCGCGCGCGGCGCGCTCACCGTGTAGCTCACTGCGCAGTCGCCGCCCGCCTGCCCGCTGCGCACGCGCAGCACGTACGCGCCCGGAGCCACGTCCACCGCACGCATGCGCGTCCGCAGCACCCGCGGCACCGGCGCGCACGCGTCCAGCGCGCGCACCACGCGCGCCCCCACCGCCCGCGCATCGTCGGCCGCGCCCGCACCCACCACAAGCACGCGTACGTGCACGCGCGCAAACGCGTCGCGCACAAACGCGCGCAAGTCCGCAGCGCCAACGCGGGCGAGCTCCTGCGCGCAATGCGCAAAGTGCCAGCGCGGCTCGGCGCGCATGCAGTGCTGCTGCCAGCCGACGAGCTCGCGCGGCGACGCCGTGCGCATGCACTCGGCGGCGCGCAGCGCGCGGCCCTGCAATTGCGCAAACTCGCGGTCCCCGATGTCGAGCGCACTCAGGGTTGCGAGTGTCTGCTCAAGTATGTCGGGCAGGTGCGCGTGCCCGCGGACGCGCACGCATAGCGTGTGGTCGGCTACCCAGACGTGCCAGGCGATGCCTGCGGCGCGCGCAAGCCCGAGGTGCGCGGCCGCCGCGTGCTCGAGCGCCCATGCGGCGAGTCCCAGTAGCGCCTGGCCGCGCGCCGTGGCGTGCACGCAGCTGGGCGCGATGCCCACGGTGATGCTGCTGCGCGCCATTGCGCCGCCCGTGCTGGGAAGCGTGCGCAGCCACAGCTCGCACAGCGGGTCGTGTCGCACAAGCACCGGGGCCTGGAACACATCGTCAGTGTCGTTGGCGTTGTTACCAGCGTTGTCGGGCGCCGGTGCTTGGAGCGTGCACGTGGGCACGTTTGCCGGAATGTACGGATTTGGCTGCGGAAACTGCAGCCGGTTGGCGTGCTCCAGCGGCGCCGCAGCCAGCTCCGCTTCTGACGTCAGCCGGCGCGGCAGCGGCGTCTCGCCGTAGGCCACGCCGAGATGCGGGTCGACGCACGGGAGTGCATCCGCGTCGTCAAACTCGCGCGCGCCCAAATACAGCCGGTAGTTTTCCGGCTCCAGCAATGTCAGTAGCGCCTCGATTCCCGGCGCGTCGAATTTGTAGAGCAGACGGGTGCCGCTGACCGCGTGCTCGGCACGCAGATGCGGGCAGCCCAGCTGGCACGCCAGCGCGATGGCCGCCGCCACGGGCGCTGTGCGCTCGCCGTGGTAGAACTCCAGCTGCAGTGTCCGTTGCACCTCGCCAAAGTGCCACGCCTGCGCGCCGTGCGCACGCAGCATGCGCAGGTACGCGAACACGTACTGCACAAGCTCCTCGTGGCGCGCGAATCCCACGGGCGTGGCTGCCAGCGACACGCACAGCACGCCCGGCAGGCGCGAGCCGGCCAGCGGTGCCGCGACCTCGACAGCCGAGATCCACCCGAGCTCGCGCAGCACCGTGCCCAGCGCGCCCGCGTGCGCGCCGCCTACCAGCGTCTCCACGTACTTGCACGCGTTTGCCGCGTACGCATGCGCCGCGCGCGGCAGCGCAAACACCAGCGTGACGTCGTGGCGCGCGCCGACCGTCTGGTAGCGCACTACCGTGCCCAGTTTGCGATCGCACAGCGGATGCCCCGCGATGCGCGCCGGCGCCAAAGTCCGCCTGGGAACCGCCGAGAACGCGTCCACGGCCATTGCGACTAGCTCTGCGACGCCGGCGCCGCCAATCACCGCGAGTGCCATCGCATCGCCCGCGTACTCGCGTGCAAAGAACGCAGCCATTGCGTCGCGCAGCTCGACCCCGCGGCGATCGGCGCTGCCCTGCAGGGACGCGAGGCTGCCGCCGGCGAACTGCGCGTACGCGTGCATCGGACAGTACGTGCTGCTGACAATATGCGCGCGCCGCTGCGTGTCGCTCTGCGCATCTGCCAGTCGCTCAGACTCGACCGCGAGCAGCTCGCGCGCAATTGCCTGGGCGTCCAGCAGGGGCTCGACAAAGAATCCGGCAAACCTTGTGAGCGCGCCCGCGAGCCCCGCGTTATTGACGCTCAGCCGGTAATGCGTTGTGGTCGCTGTCGTTGACGCGTTGGTGTACCCGCCGTACTGCGTCAGATACGCTTCAAAGTCGTGCTCGCCCGGGTGCGTACGTGTGCCCAGAAACAGCATGTGCTCGAGCGCGTGCGCCATGCCCGGGTACTCGCGCGGGTCTGATGTGCTGCCCGCGCGCACTGCCAGAGCGGCTGCCGATTGCCGCGCCTGCGGGTCGCTGATGCACAGCACGCGCATACCGTTGCCTAACCGCAACAGCCGGTGCTCGCGGGTGTCGCCGGCGGGCAGCTCCAGCCACCCAGTGTACTCAAAGTATGTGTGTCTCCCGTCGCTTTGCCGCGCGACAAACCCTGCATCCCAGTCGGCTGCCGGAGGCTCTTCTGTCTCGACCACAAACCGGTTACTTGTAGTGCACGCCATTAGAGCCAAAGTAATAATAGATACAAGGTTTCCATCAATATATGAATGCAATGATTGAGTGCAAAAGGTGCGTAGATAGGCAAGAAGGACACTTTATATTGATTCCGTTTTTTTTGGGCAGGGTTTCTTTTGTCCGCTGAGGAATTTCAGTTCCAAAAGCGATTGTCTCTTTCTTGTGCTTGGATCGGCCAACCTTGGGAAAAAAAGAAAAGGCGTTTCAAGGCTGTGGTTATTGCACAGGGAAGGAAATAACGAATAAAAATACCCGCGCATCATGGTTGCATACGTGGGCAAATGCCAACCGTGCATTGCGCTGTTCGCTTACACAATAACAGGAAAGGAAAAGGAAAGAGCAGATGACATCGTCATGTCATGCCGTATTTTTTTACCTTGTACATTAATTGTTTGTCTTTCACTAATACACGCTTCTTCTAGCTTGTTTTGAGGCCACAGTCTCGTTTTAATGTCGAATTTGCTCGCTCTCAAAAGCAAACTGGAGTTTTTTTATCTCTGTTCGATCCTTAATAAACAATGCCAGCTTAAAAATATCCGGCAAATTGCAGATCCCAAACTAAGAGTGAAGGCGAACGATGCGTCGCAAGTGCAGCTACAGAAGCAGAAAAAACATGCGAGGCACTGTGAATTCACACCAGTGCTTATTTCCTGTTAGGAACTGCTCGCTGGTAATCTTTCCTTGTGCAAGAGACGCAGGATATTCAGATACTCACAAATAGAGCTTAAAATCCGGAGATATCCAGTATCCGCATATGCAAGGAAGGGAAGAGAGAGAAAACAAAAATGAGGCCCTGACGAATAATCTGCAAAAAATATCCCCTTTTTGTCAACCACTAAGGATATCCGTAAAAACGATTATTATTGCACATATTATAAACTCTAACAAAAATTAAATTATAAAAATTACTGCAAGTATCATGACGACAGAGTATCTGAAAAGAAAAAAATGAGTGAGTCCAAGGCGTGTAGGCTGATGAGAACAAAAGTAAGCTTAGCGGAACTCGTCGATGGGCGCAAACATGTGCGTGCTAAGAATGTGGTCTTTGAGCGAGCTGACGCTGACAAACGCCTGTCCGCAATGAACGCACTTGAGAACAACTGCCATATTTGTCTATAATTCCGTGCGTAGAGAAGTCTGTGTAAGCAAAATTGTGTGGACAAAAGAAATGCTAACGAGTTAAACTCCATCACTATACAAGAGCACAAATGGTAGGGCCTTTTATACGTCCGCATCTGACACGGGAGATACACCCACTTTGACCCGGAGTTGTGTTGCTTCCCGCAACTGTTGCGGAAAACGACAAAACAGACAAGCGGTTGTGTTATGTCTGTGGCACTGAATCGAATATTCCATTTTTCTATTTACCCCTTGGTGTCTGGAATGTCATGCGCGCAAGTCTATTTCTCTTTCTCATTTCGCTACACTGTCAAGTTGTTCTAACAAGCAACATGTGCGCCATCGCCGGGCCATAAGTTTAATTCCCCGTGGCTGCATCTCCCGCCAGCCGCGATAAACACACTTTTTTTGCGCAGCAAACTATACTCTGTAATCGGTATTGTCTACTCTAAAAAAATCAACTTGCACAATTACTTTACGCTAATTCGTTTCAAACCACATGTTTTATAAGGGATAAATGTCAATTTGGCTAAATTGTATGAAATAATATGTGACAAATGATTTTTGTACAGGGTACATGTCGCGTATATACATGATGTAATCGAGCTTTCCTCAAGTCCCTGGCTCATGTAAGCTCTGGAAAAAAGTGCGCTTCCCGAATGTGCTCGGTTGCCTCCTCGGCCGTCTCAAAGGTTTGCTCGCAATACGGACACTGCAGCGAACACCTCGCGCAGTTGACCATCTTCGCAATTGCGTTGCCTGCCATGATGAACTATAAACAAAAATGCACAATGCAAAAAATGGTAAAGATAAACGAGCAACTTGGTGGTATGCCGTATATGTTAGTAAAGAACAGACCTCATTATTGCGGACCGACCACGGGGTTTAAATACTAGAGAAACTAGTAGTAAACCAACTTTTATTTTTGACCAGCGCCACACTTGTCACAAAAAAACGGTTGAGTATTCCTGGCGTACATGCCAAGCAATAAAACGCCGGCTATTACACCCTACCCCCACTTCCATTGCAAAGATTAAAATAAATCGACGGTATTGGTAAAGGTGGCATTCCCTGAACTTTTTTCCCCGCGTCCGTCTTCTCTAAGCGCACCATCATAATTTGACGATGCCAATGAGAATCCCCAAAAAAAGGCTCATGACCCAGAAAATAAGCACTGGCCGCAGCTTTTTTTGTGAATTTGACAACTTGCCGAGCATTGGACGCAGAGCAAGAAAAAAAATGGCGTTTTTCCCCTTTGTCCTCGGTGCGTTTTTTCTTGGCTTGCTAACATTTTGCTATTGTTTAGAACTATAGCGTTTATAATCCATGCAGGCGCGGCTTGTGTTGCGGGGGTGGAATGCCATGCGCCACAAGTCAATTTCTATATTTAAATCTGGAAGCACCGCTTTTCTCCATCTTAGCAAGGCCCTTCTGTTTGTGGCTGGTAACGGCATCCGTGAAATCAGGCGTATCCTGCACGATCGCGGGCATAAAAGTGACAACAAATTAGCGCACAAACTTGTCAATTCTGCGCCAATTAGTCCATATCCAAAAACAACGCATAGATAGATTTGGGCAAGCTTTCTTTTGGCCTTTCAGGCTGCATCTAAACAAAAAAGCCAACTGCTTGTGCACGATTGCGTTAATTTTTAACACAATAACGGGTTAAATGCAACAAAAGCGTATGAAAGTTTAATTTCCCCTAAAACAAGTCTAGCTTATATACATTTGTTCAGGATAGCGGTTCTTGTTTGCAAACTGACGGCAGGAGAAACCCGTAGTTTAAAGCTAGTGTTAGAGCTCGTCAAGCGACTGGTAAAAGTGTGCCTCGCGTACGTGATCGGCCGCGGCAATTGAGTCTGGGAAAGACGCTCCGCACATGGGACAATCGCTCATTGTGTGTGTATAGAATGCAAGAGAGAAAAGTGTATGTGTGTATGTTGATACATAAAACTTGTTAAATTCAATGAGTACTTGCCTTTTTTATAACCCGGCGGTACCGTTGCTTTTCTTTCTTGCTTAACCTGTATGTTTTTTTGACAGATTCGTGATTACTTCTTTAGAGTACGCTCTAATCAAAAATAGAAAACAGAACTTTAAAAAAGATCTCACCCAATCTTATGTCAGATTACTCGCTTGAGTATGTCGAGCACGTCTTAATGACGATTAGAATAGTGTACTGGTTGTCTACCTATTTTTTCGGAGACATGAATGGGATTTCGGAACCGGCTAATCATGACAACCAGGGGTCATCATTTTTTGTTAGCGCCGCAAAAAACCGGATAAATGGGCCTGACAACCCTTACGGGATTTAAAAATAGCAGGTAGCAACAAGATGGCAATTATTGCGCTTTAAGAGTGCAATGGTCAGTACGATAAACCTACTAATAATACTCTTTAACTGTGTCAAGCGGCAGATTGCATGGCTGTCGTGTCGAGTCATGCCTGTAGTATAATTAAAAATAAACCCAAGAACATTGCACCCATTAAGAAAAGAGCAAATGGCTAGGTAGGGTTTGTTCTGTTGTCTTTTTTTGATCTAGGTTTGCTCAGCCCGCTACCCCGCCGCCTATTTTTTTGCCTAGCGTTTTTGCTCTTTTTAGCTGCTTTGTTAACGGACAGATAAGTAAAACTTTTATTTTACGCTAGTAGTTTTCTCTTTGACAATTAGTCATCTCGCAATGTTTGCCCATTTTTTAATAAAGCAGATTAATTAATTAATTATTGCCAATGTCAAACATAAAGCACAGTCTGCTTTATACCATTCTTTGCTAAAAGCAGCAAATTAATACAGAAACAATAGCACCAACGCTGCCACTGAAAAGATAAATTAATAAAACTGTGGCCAAAAAGCCCGACCATTGTCTGCTCCCATTTGCCATCTATAAAAAGATTGCACTTCGCCGCCCATCATGTTTAAGTAGATTTGAATAACTGCACCCATTATTATTTTTCTCTCTGGTTTGACAAGGCTTGCTAATTGATTTACCAACTGTTGCTGATGTCTAGTTATAGCGGAATTGTACTCACAGAGTGGAGCGACCCAGCAACGGATCAAAAAATTAAAAATGTATACAAGGCCATCAGGCCACAAACTTTGAACAACTTTGTAGAAGAATGTAAAAAAACGTTTGAGATAGATAATGTCCAGGGCTTAAT
Source organism: Coemansia sp. RSA 2711 (assembly GCA_027575275.1). Classification (NCBI taxonomy): domain Eukaryota; kingdom Fungi; phylum Kickxellomycota; class Kickxellomycetes; order Kickxellales; family Kickxellaceae; genus Coemansia; species Coemansia sp. RSA 2711. Next base: position 33,501 of record JANBPA010000115.1, read on the forward strand.
TGATTATAAAGAAATAGATGCAGATATAACCACTGGCAATGGCAAATTTTTGCTTGTGGTTGGAGGCTGCATGCGCGGGTATATCATATGCAATGGTGACATTGTAGATAAAAGCAACCTTGTTAACCGTGAAGACTGGGAAAACACTAAATGGTTTGGATAACTGCTTTGCAATAGGTTTGAATCATTACTCTGCTGATTGCAACTAGCTGATAGGTAATCAATTTGTAATGTTAATGCTAGCAACAGGCTACTTTCAATGCATCATTTTATGTAACAGCTGTTCAGATTACCATTTAGCAAGCACACGGATTACTCAGAATAATCTAAAGTTCCAGTATCTATGTTCGACCACACAATAAACTACACGTAGATGCAGGTAGTGGCCAACCGAGTCTTTAGACCCATAAACTTGTGAATTGAATAAAGTAGAATCACAGGCATAAATTAGACTGTCGTGGTCAGCCTGGGCGACCTCGATGATGTCATCAGTACACATCCCTGATCCGCAGTATATGACCGAGACCTGAGCTAATGTAAGACAAGGATCAGTGAGATAACCAGCATTATGCAGAGCTAACGTCTAGGCTCTGATGTAACACAGGCGTACCTATAAAAGGTATGCCTAGCTGACTCTCATTGAAACAGATAAGTTCTTTTAGACGTTACACTTTGAATATAGTCTTGTGACCTCCCAATAAGTGTACGTACCTTCCGCACTGGGTGGTGAGTGATCCAGCTCACCACAAGACAGTCCTATACTACCGAAAGGCAAGGAAAAATTTGATAGGACAAAAAAAACGAGAAAAGATGGGCCAGATGGCTGAGACCCTGTAAAATTCCTAGTCCAGAAAGTCTCTAGCCCAATTTTTTTGCCTTCCTGCCTTCTCCATGAATTTTCTTGCTTAAAGTCACCAGCTCTTTGCCCATTTTTCCAAGATTTTAAAAGAACCCCTTTAGTCTTTAAGATGCTTACTCTTTGCTGTTCTCTTGCCTGGTATTTAAATAAGACACAGCTTGTCTTTTAGTTTTTTCTTTTTGTTCAAAGCCGCGGCTTGCCCAAAAGCAATCCTAGCCAATTAGAAAATAGTTGTGGTTGCATCTACTTACTAGCGTGGAAAGCACCGACAAAGAAAGCTTGGCCATTTTCTTTTGAACCATCCTATCTGCCAAGTCTGGCTTTGTCTTTACAATTTTCTTTGCCACTTGTTGGGGGATGGACAGCAAAAAAAGAGTTGGAAATAAACATGTTGGCTGACTGGCTTATTCTTGGCTTAACAGCTATAAAATGGAAGGGATTTGGCATCCTTCCTCCTAAAAATTTATTCATCTCCTGCCCACCATTCAATTAT
>JANBPA010000116.1:0-13521 GCA_027575275.1 Coemansia sp. RSA 2711
GCGCGCTCCTTGTCGGGCACGCGGCCGCACAGGCGCCACAGCTCGTCGGCGCCGCCGGGCAGCAGCTCGCCGACGGCCACCAGCACGGCCAGCGCGGCGGCGCGCACGGCGCTGTCGCGGTCGCCGACGGCCTGCGCCAGCACCGGCACGGCGCGCGCCGGCTGCGCGCACACGGCGCCGAGCTGGCCGCCCGCGCGCTCGCGCACCAGCACGCACACGCAGTCCAGCGCCTCCTGCCGCACGCGCGCGCTGCCGCGATGGCCCACGCCGTGGTCCAGCAGCGCCGCAAACACCTTGCTCGCCGCCCACAGCCGCGGCACCTGCTGCGTCAGCACGCGCCGCGCGCGCGCGCGCACCGCCTCCTTCGCGTCGCCCAGCCGCGCCACCAGCGCCGGCACCACCGCCTGCGCGTCGCTGTCGCCCCACGCCGCGCCCGCCTGCTCGGCCAGCCCCGCCAGCCGCTCCAGCACGTCCAGGCTCTTGAGCAGCGTGTGCGTCGACCCGTCGTACATGCGCAGGCTCACGTACTTGAGCAGCAGGTCCGAGTGCGCCAGGTACCGCGCCGCCAGCGAGTCTTCGCCCGCGCCCGCCTGCGCCGCCAGCCCGTAGCGCTGCGCCAGCCCCGGCACGCTGATCGCCTCGTCCAGCTGCGTCAGCCCGCCCAGGAAGTCGCGGTCGCGGTAGTGGCCCTGCGAGAACAGCTGCCGCTGCACGCGCGGGTTCAGGTGCGCCGCGCACTGCTCGGCCAGCTGCGCCTCCAGCTCCGCCCGCGTGCGCGCGTCGCCCAGCTGCGCCCACCGCGGCGCCCCGTGCGTGCTGGCCGCCGCGTCGCGCCGCGCGCGCAGCTCGCGTGCCCGCGGGTCGCAGTCCAGCACCGGCGGCACATGCTCCAGCTCCTCGCTGCTCATGCGCGCCAGCTGGCTGGCCATCGTCGGCGCCGCGCGGCCCTGCGCGCTGCCCGCCCGCACCGGCCGGGTCGTGCGCGGCGCCGCCGATGCGCCTGAGACCGGCCGCCGCACAGCCATGGGCCGCCGCAGCATGCCCGGCCCTGACGCCGAGGAGCTACCCAAACCCGCCGAGGAGCTACCCACACCTGCCGAGGAGCTGCCCGCGCCCGCCGGGGAGCTGCCTAAACCTGCCGGCGCCCGGCCCAGCAGCTGCGACGCCGTCATCACCGGCTCGGCGGCCGGCGACGGCGCCCGGTCCGCCGCAGATGCCGCGCCCCGCTGCTTCTGCCCGAGCCGCGCCGCGCCCGGCGCCGGCGCGCCGTCTGCCGCCGACACCGCGTGCCGGAACTCCTCGACAACCGGCGCCACCGTCGCGTGCGCCGCGCCGCGCAGCTGCAGCCCGCACGCGTCGTGCACGGCCTCGAACCCGCAGCTCTTCACCGCCAGCCCCAGCACGCGCGCGGCCTGCTTGCGCACCTCGACGTTGCGGTCCTGCAGGCACACAAACAGCGGCGCCACCAGCGCCCCCAGGTCCGGCAGCCGCGCGCGCGCGCCCAGCGTGTCCGCCGTCCACTTGAGCAGCGCCGACCGCAGCTCCGGCGACGTGTCCGCCAGCGCCGTCGGCAGCGCCGGCAGCACCGCCTGGTCCACGCTGCCGCCGCTGGCGCCCGCCCACGCCGTCATCGCCGCCAGCGCCGCCGCCCGCACGTGCGGCTTCTTGTCCGCCAGACAGTGCATGGTGCTGAGCGCCACAATGCGGATGTTGGCCGCCAACGCCGCCCCGCTGGCCGTCGTCAGCTGCCCCAGCACGCCCAGCGCCACCGTGATCAGATTCTTGTTCGGATCCTGCAGCCGCTGCTTCAGCGCCGTGTACATGTCGCCCGAGATCCCCGGCAGAATCCGCCCGCTCGCCGACTCCACCGCCGCCTGGATCGCCTCCAGCGCCGCCTTGCGCTCCTTCCAGTTCGCGTCGCCCAGCCGCTTGTAGATCGACGCGCCCACCAGCGCATGCAGGTCCTGCCGCGGGAACATCTCGTCCGCCGCGCTCTCCGCGCCGCCCCCGCCCGCCGCGCCCGCTCCCGCCGAGTCGCCGCCAGCCAGCCCGCGCTGCGTGCGCGTCGGCTCGGGCATCGGCTCGGCGCCCACGCGCTCGAACTCGGCCTCCACCAGCTGCACCAGCTGCGGGTTCAGGTCGCCGACCAGATCCAGCACCGCCGGGCCCACCGCCCGCCGCAGCGTGCCCATCAGCCCCACCGCCGTCGCGCGGGTCTGCGCGCTGCTGCTCTGCAGCCCGACGTCGCGCGCCACGTCGGCCACCGCCCGCAGCCCCACGCCCTGCACCCCAAACTCCAGCAGCTGCGTGTTCAGCCACGCCAGGCAGTCCATCGCCACCTTGGGGCTCTTCTGCCCGCGGATCGGCTCCAGCGCCAGCCCCACCACCAGCTGCAGCGTAAATCGCTCCGCCATCGCCGCCAGCGCGTCGCCTGCAGGGCCCTTGAGCTTGATGTCGCCGAGCTTGTCCACCAGCGCCGGCACGCTCAGCGCCGCCGCGCCCGTGCTAAACTCCAGCTGCTCCTCGCCGGCCATCCACGCGATCAGCTGGAACGCGCGTGACGTCACCTGGAAGTTGCTCTCCTTCCACCCCGGCCGCCGCGCCAACTGCCGCACCACCAGCTCGGGGTGCACGCCGCTGCCGCCCGCCGCCTCGTCGCCCAGGAACGCGCGCAGCTGGTCCATCGCCTCCACGCGGTCCTTCCACTTTGCGCTGCTCAGCCCCTCCAGCACGCCCGCCGGCAGCGCCGCCGCTATCTTCTCGTCCAGGCTCTCGTCGTTGGCAAACCGCATTTTGATCGCCTCGCCGCCCTTGGCCGCTCCTGCGGGCGCTGCCTTGCCCGCCGGCTTGCGCGCTGCCGGGGCTGCTGCCAGCCGCTTGGGCGCCGCCGGTTTGGCTGCCGCCGGCCGAGGCGCTGCCGGCTTTGGCGCGGGCGCCGGCTCGGCTGGCGGCGGCGGCAGCAAGTCGTCAATGGGCCGCCCCTCGCGCTGCGCCTTCTTGATCGCCGCCGCGCGCGCCGAGGCCTCCAGCTTCTTGCGGATGTGCGGCGGCAGGTTAGCGCCCAGCCCCGCCGACTGCGCGTCGCCGTCGTCGTTGGCCGCCACCGCTGCCGGTGCGGGCGCCCGTGGCTGCGGCCGGCCAGCGGGCTTTGGCGCCGGCGCGCGCGCCTTGGGCGCAGCCTTGGCCTTGACCGTGGCCTTGGCCGCATACTCGCCGATCTTCTCCAGCTTGATCTTGTCCACGCCCTCGATAAACGGATCCAGCACCTTGGCCGTCACCAGCTTCGACAGCGTGCCCAGACCCTCGGCCGCCGCCTCGCGCACGCCGGCGTCGCCGTCGTCCAGCCCCGACTTTAGCTGGTCCGCGTACTTTTTGATGTCCCCCTTTCCGGGCCGCGTCGCGACCGCCGCCAGACTGCGCCGCAAGAAATGGTGCGCCTCGGCGCGCACCTGCGGGTTCTTGTGCGTGGCCCCGGTAAAGTAGTGGTCGCCGATTGCCGCCAGGTCGCAGCCGGTAGCCCGAAAGTACGCGTCGGCCGTCGCGCGGATCGCGTCTACGACGGTTTGCTTGCGCTCCTTGGACTTCTCCACCAGCGCCGGCAGCATGCTCTGCACGTACGGCGCAAACGGCTGCCGCAGCCCGCTGGCCAGCAGCTCGAGGCACTGGATCGCCAGCGTCGCGACAATTATGTTGGTGTCGCCGATCTTCTTGCCCAACTCCTGGATCACGTCGCCCGTCCCCGGGCTCATCTGCAGGCGCACCGCCTTTTGCAGCGCCGCATGCAGATGCTCGAGCACCTCTTTGCGCTCCTTCCACTTTTTCGACGCAATGAACTCGTGGTAGTCGTCCGACAGCTTTTTGGTGATGTCCACGGGATCCGCCAGATCCCACGGATCCATGCCCGCGCCCGCGTCGCCCGAGCCGTCGTCCTCGCCGTCGCTGGCCTCGGTGCCGCGCCCGGCGGCCGCGGGGGCGTCGGCGGGCTCGTCGGCCTCCTGCTGCGACCGCAGCAGCCGCTGCTGCTTGGGCGGCGGCTCCTTGGCCACCGCGGCAAACTGGGCCTCGAGCTCCTTGAGCAGCACCGGCGGCAGGTCCTGCAGCGACGGCATGATCGCCGGGCCCATCCAGCGGAACAGCTCGACCGCCAGCTGCTGGGCCTCCGCGCGCACGCCGTTGTCGCGGTGGGCAAACGGCTTGGCCAGCGCTTTGAGCAGCGGCTTGAGCGCAATAAACTTTACGCCGAACGCGTGCACCAGCTCGCGCACGGCCGCGACGGCGGCGGCAACGGCCTTGGGCTGCTTGGCGTCGAATCCCTCGACGACGCCGGCCACCACGGGCGCCGGCGTATCCGCCTCGCTGAGCAGCATCAGCAGCTCCTTGCTGTTTGTCCGCGTCCCCGCCTTGGTCGCCGCCAGGCATTTGGCCACTATACCGCCCACTATCTCGTCCCGCCGCCGCACCGGATGCGGCGCGTTCTCGACAAACGCAATCACCGCCAGCAGCCCGGTCTCCTGCGCGGCCATGTTGCCGTCAAGCACAATTTTGCCCAGCAACGATTCAAAGCCGCCAAACTTGCCGGACTCGCGTTCGGGGTCCAGCTGCCGCAGCTCCTTTGCCAGGTCGGTGTATGCATTCATGCGCACCTTCCACACCTACACGTTTTTGCTGGGTTTGGAAAATGTTGGTTAATTCACAAGGGGGGTATGTTGTTCTGGGCGTGGTGGGGGTATATGGCCTATGGCGGCAACATACCTTGTGTTCTAGCCGCTGCTCGAGCGGCAGCGATGAGAAGTCCTCCTCATCCGCCATGCGTCTGCTAGGGGAGGTCTTCCTTTTTTTTAAGGGGGGCTCAAAGCGCAACGGTGGTTAGGCAGTTGTACAGTAGATATATAATGTTGCAAAAGTGAGGAGAAAATGCGCGAGGCCGATTAGCGTGAATTAGAATAAAGAGCAGCTGGGTGCGTGACTGGGCTAGCCGCCTTTGTTTACTATAGCAGGCACGTGACCGGAGATTTGATTGATTGGCGCTGCGATCAAGCCTAATTTTCGGGAAAGGGGGGACATTTCAAAGCCCGTTCCAGGAAGGTAAAAATTTAGCAGGTGAAAGCGCGTGGAGAGAGGAATCCCCTCACATGCGGATCAACTACACCCGAACAATAAGAATGGGGGAAAAGCAAAGCGTCTTTTTTTAAACAGCCGCTTCTCACGGCTGCATCCCCAGTTGCTGGTTGGACGAGGCAGAGGGGACATGTAGAGAGTGAGAGGCAGGTACTTTAGCTTTAGCTTTGCTTCGTTTCCCTTTTTTTTCTTATTATTACTCAGGGGCGACTTATTATTGCGCATAGACGTTGCTTTGCCACAATAGACAAATGGCGGAGCGGCGAAGCATGGATGCGCAGCCCGGCGGCGAGGGCGAGCAGCCGTGGCTGGCGTTTGCGTCGGCCAACGGCATGATGCACACGTTCGAGACGATTGGGGGCAGCAGCTCGTCGCTGAGCAGCGCGCTGAGCAGCGCGCAGGCGATGGAGTGGACGGGCAGCGGCAGCGCGTCGGCGCAGGGCGCGGGCGGCGACACGGGCAGCTCGCTGAGCCGGCGCAGCGCGTTCCTCAGCACCATCGACCCGGCGGCGCGGCGCAAGGTGGAGGCGGCGCAGGTGTACTTTCTGGACTACTACGTCGACCACCTGACGTACATTGCCAACCGGCGGCAGCGGCTGGACAGCTTCAAGGCGGCGATGCGCAGCGTGCACGTGACGGCGCACGAGGTGCAGCAGTCGTGGCACAACCACCAGTTGAACGAGACGAACATTCTGCGGCGGCGGCGCAACCGCACGCGCGAGCGCGAGTTCGACGTGCTGGCGCAGATCGGGCAGGGCGGGTTCGGGCAGGTGTTTCTGGCGCGCAAGCGCGACACCGGTGAGGTGTGCGCGCTCAAGAAGATGGAGAAGCAGCTGCTGGTGCGGCTGAACGAGGTGCAGCACATATTGACGGAGCGCGACATTCTGCGCACGTCGCGGTCCGAGTGGCTGGTCAAGCTGCTGTACGCGTTCCAGGACGCGCGGCACCTGTATCTGGCGATGGAGTTTGTGCCGGGCGGCGACATTCGGTCGCTGCTGATCCACAGCGAGCTGTTCCGGCACCCCGTGGCGCGCTTCTACATCGCCGAGGCCATTGTGGCCGTGGCGGCGCTGCACTCGTTCGGGTACTTCCACCGCGACCTCAAGCCGGAGAACTTTCTGGTGGACGCGTCGGGACACGTCAAGCTGACGGACTTTGGGCTGTCGCACGGCCACCTGAGCCGGCCGACGCTCGAGCGCATGCGGCGCAAGCTCGACCGCGTCAAGGACCGCGAGCCGGTGGTGCAGTCGTCGAGCGAGAAGCGCAGCCTGTCAAAGTACGCGGCGGCGCGGCTGGCCGACGGCGCGTCGCGCGCGTTCTCGATTGTCGGGTCGCCCGACTACATGGCGCCCGAGATCCTGTACACGTCGCTGGCGGCGGACCGCGACAACGCCAGCGACGCGTCGGGCAGCCGCGCGTCCAACGACCCGCTGGCGGACGCGCACCTGGGGTACGACTTCCGCGTGGACTATTGGTCGCTGGGCTGCATACTGTACGAGTTCTACGCCAGCTACTCGCCGTTCACGGGGCCCACGGCCGACGACGTGTGGCGCAACGTGTACCACTGGGAGGAGGTGCTGCAGCGCCCGGACTTTGCGTCCAAGGAGGCCGACGACAACCTGCGCCCCGAGGCCTGGGACCTGATTGCCGCGCTGGTGTGCCACCGCGACATCCGCCTGTCGTCGCTGCCCGAGCTGGCCAAGCACTCGTACTTCCGCGGAATGGATCTGCTGCGCCTGCGCGAGACGCAGGCGCCGCCGTTCGTGCCGGCGCTGCAGTCGGACGCCGACACGCGGCACTTTGACGACTTTTCGGACCCGGCGTCGATGGCCGCGTACAAGGACGTCAACAGCAAGTGGAAGGACCTGGGCGGCATGGCTGCGCAGCCGGCGGACGTGGACCCGGCGGCGTTCATTGGCTTCACGTACAAGCACAACCGCCAGCACCGCTTCATATAGAAAATATAATATACCTGTGTAAGAAAGGGATCTATGAGCATTGCTTGGCTATGGCGCGCACGCGTCGGCGCTCATCGGCTTCACGCACAAGCACAGCCGCTTCAAATAAAAGATATAATATAGTTATATAAGTGGATCTATGAGCATTACTTGCCTATGGCGCGCACACGTCGAGCGGCGGCGCAGCGGCACCCCACGTGGCCACCGAGACGTACGTCACATAGGCCATGGCCACAACGCCCACGGCCACCAGCGCAGCGTCCTTGAGGCGCGCGCGCGGCGTGCGGGCCACGGCGCGCAGGTGCATGCTCGCCGGGTAGATGAAGCTCAGCGGCACCAGGCAGAACGAGCCCACCAGCGCCACGACGTTGTCCAGCTGGTCGGCGCCAAAGATGGCGATCAGCGCGATCAGCAGCGCGGCCAGCGTGCGGAAGGCGTTCTTCAGCCACTTGACGCTCTTAAAGTCGCGGCCCGAGCGGCTAAACATCATGGCCTCCATGATGCGCACGGCCGGGAACAGCTGCAGCGGCATGGAAAACAGAATGGCCACCGAGTACAGCACCTGCACCAGCAGCGTCCACGCCGACGTGTTGGGCAGGTTCAGCAGCACCACGGCCTCGACGCGCGCGCCAAACGTCAGGTACGACAGCGCGCCCACGCACACAAACAGCGCCAGGCACAGCGTGATGGCCAGCGTCAGCACGCCGGCAAAGCTGCGCTTGTCGCGCAGGCTCTCGAGAATGGGAATCACCAGCGTCACGCCCTCGAACGAGTACACGGCGGTGCCCACCAGCAGCGGGAAGCGCGCGGCATTGAAGTTGACGAACGGCGCCGGGCCGTGGGCGGCAATGGCCCAGGCGTCAAAGCCCAGCAGGTAGCCCAGGCTGGCGATGATCAGCACGTTGGCCACCAGCGCCACGGGCGCAAAGTAGCGGATCTGGCGGATCAGCGCCAGCGGCACAAACACCAGCGTCTGCACCAGCACCCAGAACTCGGTGGGCAGCTGCAGGCGGCAGGCGCTCAGCGTGTTGAACACGTTGCGCCAGTTCTGCGCGACAAAGATGGTGTACGCGCAGCACCCGCCCAGCTGCGCCAGCACAATGGAGCTGGTGACGGCGTACTGCATCCACGGCCCGTACAGGCGCCGGCCAATGTCGCTGTAGCTGCCGCCGCCGACCTGCAGGTACACCTCGCCCAGCAGCAGGATGCAGTGCCACGCGTACCACGCCACGGCCACCATCACGGCGCACGACGCCAGCAGCCCGCCGTTGTAGAACGCGCGCGGCAGCACCAGCACGCCCGTGCCCACAAACGCCTTGATGATCAGGAAGAACGCCTTCTCGCGCGACGCGGTGCCCTGCAGCCCGCTGGCCACGCGTCGCAGCGGCGTGCGCTCGGTGGCCGCGTCGGCGCCGCACTCGGCTTCGTGCACGCGCTCAAAGAACTCCTTGTCCTCGTCGCTCAGGTAGTTGCCGCCGGCAAAGTGCCCGTACAGCGCGATAAAGTCGACAAAGGTCTCGGCAATCAGGCCCGGCGGCGCGCGGCCCTGGCGCTCGGCGCGCTCGCGCACAAACTGGCGCCGGAAGCCGCCGGGCACGTTGATCTGCGCCGGCCGGAACGCCACGTCCCACTCCGAGTCCGAGTCCCACCCCGAGAACGACCGCCGCCGCGCCACCGGCCGCGCATCGCCCGGGCTGGCGGCGGCCGCGGCGGCTGCAGACTCGGGGTTACTGGTAATGGCGGCGCCGTGCGGTGGCCCGTCGTGCTTGGAGTGCCAGCGGTAGATCTGGTGCGTCATGTCGCCCGACGCCAGCAGCAGCGGGTCCGCCACCTCGCCGTCATCCTCGTTAGTGTCGCCGGCGTATCCGCAGTCGTCAGCGAGCACGCCCGCATTGAATGAATGTGCCTGTGCGGCCGCATTAGATGAATATGCCTGCGCGGCCGCATTGAGTGAACGTGCCTGCGCGGCCGGGCCCGGCCCCAGCGGCACGCCCGCATTGAATGAATGCGGCGCGTCTATCGTGGCCGCGGCGCTGCTGGCCGGCCGCGTGACCAGGTGCCGGCGCAGGCGCCGGGCCACCTCGGCGCGCTCCATTGCCTGGCGCTGCCGCGACGACGTCGTCGAGTCGCTGTCGTCGCCCGACGCGCGCTCGCCCCACGCGCCCACGCTGCCCGCCGGACTCGACCCCAGCAGCCGCGTCAGCCGCGCGTCGAAGCTGTGCGCGCCTGTCTGTGCGCGCCGCGCGCCGCCGCCGGCGATGTCGACGGGTGCCGGCCGTTGCCGCGCGTTCTGCGGCAGCTTGTCCGCGCCCATGTGTGTACAAGGTGTGCTCAAAGTGTGTGGGGGTTCCGTTTCTATGGCTGGCAGAGGGTGGACAGAGTAAGCTGAAAAAGGGGGTGCCTGCAAAGGGAGCAGGTGCCCCTGCTTTTAAACGGCGTCGTCACGTGCGAGGCTGGGAAATCGATAGCATCGCCTTAATGAGCTCGCTATCGAACCCATCGAGCCGAGCCGCAGCCCTCGGCAAGCGCGCTCTGTCCGAGGGCTAGGTGGACTGTGCGCCAGAGCGCGGAACACCGGCCCACTTCCTTATCTCGCCGTGGACGGGATCTGCAGCTACCGGAAAACTCGCGCACGTGAGCCGGCGATATCGTGCATTGGCCACTCGTTCCACGAACAATGCGGCACAGGCAAACGACAGGCTGCGAAGAGATAAGGCCCATTCCTCGGCTATCTGCACGTATATAAAGCTCCAGCCCCCCGTCTGTCCAAAACATTCGGTGCTTTGAGACTCCCGTCGCTTCCGGTGTTTTTTTTTTCTACATAAAGTCTCACTTTGTTCACCCAGGGGGCTATCCTTTGCTGTTTCTCTATTCCACATACATTCAACTGCCGTGCTTTTTTTTCCACGCTGCTTATTTTCAGATTGTCCTGTTTCTGGAAATCGATATAATGGACGACGATAGCTCGTATTGGGACCAGTACTGCGGCGACGATGGCAGCTACGTCACGCCGCTGCCCGTGGCGTCGGCGCTGCTGGTGCCGCGGATGCCCTGGCACGACGTGTCCGGCGACGGCAGCGGGTCGTCGCGGGACAGCTACTGGTCGCGGTACTCGGTGCAGGACACTGCCGACGCCGCGGGGCCGCTGCGGCGGCCGCAGCAGCAGACGCGGCTGCTGGTGGTGCCCGACCGCCTGGCTGCGCTCCACCTCGGCGCCAGCGACGACGACGATGCCCCCGGCCATGACTGCGGCAGCGCGCAGCCTCCGCAGTCAGCGCCAATGCCCGCGCCAGCTGACTGCGGCATTGGGTCAGCTGACGCCAATGCGCGGAGGAAGACCCCCGGCTCGCCGTATACCGCAGGCTTTGCGGGCGTCAATCCGCTGGCGCTGGCCACCCGCCTGAACTTTGTCAAAGACCAGATGAAGCAGAACGAGCGCCTGCTGATGAATGCGGCGGTCTGAACCTTTCCCATTCCAAAAGGGGGGAGCAAACAATCCCCTGGTGTCTGTAATACTAGCGAGTAGTTTTTTGTAGAATAAAAAAGGCATTTTGATCAGGCTGGCGTCTTTTTTGGTTGGTAAAGAGCCCCCCAGTGCAAGAATAGAAAAAGTACAAGTTGCTAATGTCACAGATGTCACAGACGTCACACGGGAGGGGCCTATTTTATGTTCAGCACGGCGGGCGGCAGCGCCGACTCCATGCGCAGGCGCTCGCACTCGCGCTGCAGGGCCTCGCGGTACGCCGGCAGCGGCGCAAAGCCGTTGCAGTGGATGTCCAGCGCGCGGCGCTTGGCCAGCGAGATCTCGGCCGTGGCCACCGTGGCCAGCGAGTCCAGCAGCGACGGCGCCGCGCGCTTTGCGCCAATCGGCAGGCTCAGCTCAACCGCGCGCATCAGCGTCTCCAGCCCGCACCGCGGCGCCTCGCCCAGCGGCAGCGACGCGCTGCGCTGCGGCTCCGCGCCGCGCGCCGCGCGCACCGGCTTGCCGCCCGGGCTGTTGGTCGCGCGCCGCCGCCGCCGCTTGATCACCGCGCGCTTCATCGAGATGGGCCGCGCCACGTTGTGCAGCTTAAAGTACAGCCCGCACGCGTTGCAGATGACGTTGCCGTCGCCGTCGCGCCGCCAGAGCGGCGTGCTGTCCACCCCGCAGTTGAAGCACGCCGTGTCGCCCTTGGGCTCCGGACTCTTGGTCTGCGTGGCCATCGATTGCTCTTTTTGGTGGTTGAATAGAATAGCAGGTGGGTTTTCCGAAGATGATGAAGAAGAAAAGATGATGCCTCCCTGCTTCTTTTCTATTTGCGCTGGTTTTTCTCTCCCTTTTTTTTCGCCAAGAAAACTTTCAGAATGGGTCGGCTGATTTCGAGAAAATCGGAGGATAATGCAGAAGTGCCCGGTTTGCAAATAAGATAATAGTGCAGATGGCTGGCCTTTTTTTGTGGGTTGAGTGTGCTCGAGATAAAAAAAAGATAAAGTGATGGGGTAGTGGCAATTGCGTTTGGGTTGGAAAATGGAGGAGTGGACGGGAGGGGGAGCGGGGGGCCGCCTGCTTTATATAAACGGGCCGACAGCGAAATGTCGCCCCCCGCAGAAAGAATCCTTGGCTATCGGAAGGAGGAGGAAAAAAAGGAAGGATTAGACAATGCAAAGACTGGGCGATGATTTTCGGCAAATGTCCCAGAGACCCCGTGAGGCGGGATGACTGGGGGAGAGGCAAGGCAGGTCTGGGTTGACTTTGGGTGCCATAAAGAACGAACGTTGGGAAAAAAAATAAGGCGAGGGACCCTTATTTCCGGCTGCAAGCTTCCGCCATTGTGGCTCCACATTTCCAATCGTGTCCAATGAACCCGACCAGCCTGGCGTTTTTTTTTGGCCTCGAAAAGGAGTGTCAGCAGGTTTGGACGGCTCGATAATCGCGTTTGCAAAGGTGGGATCTGCTTGGCACTCTTCACCTGAGTAATCGGCGATCCCCCTCTTGCCATTTTCGGGATCATCCAAAGCGAGGAAAAAAAAAACGACAATTGCTCGGCTTTGTCGAACGAAGAGCGTGGACACGATGGCCGGGCTTTCTGGACGAGATAAAAAAAAGCCAGACTTCTTTTTAAACCCTCTTGGCGCTAACGACACCCGGCATCCCAAAGGGTTGGGAAAAAAAAACAAAGAACGAGTTCTCTCCCCTGCCACCGGAAAGAAAGATAGGGAGATAAAGTGCAAGCCGAATCTATTCGCACTGACTGCCACCATCACCGTCCCCGTGAGTTGTTCGAAGCGAGACTTTAAAAACTAGTAGAAATCCATGGGGTGACGTCAGTGTCTAGTCTAGCGACTCGAGGACGGCCTTTGACTGGGCCAGCAGCTGCTCGAGTCGCCGGCACTCTGTCTGCAGCCGCACCTTTGGCGAGTCGCCGGCGATTTCGGCGATTTCGGCCGTGGCCACGCTGGCCAGCGACTCGAGCATTGCGCAGCCGGGCTTCTGGCTCAGCTCGGCGGCGCGCATCAGGCAGTCCAGGCCGCCCGCCGCAGCCGGCACTTCTGCTGCTGCTGAGCCGGCCGGCGGGACAGCCACGCTGCCGGCCGCCGCTGCGGGCGCCGAGCGCGCGTGCGGCGGGGCCGCCGACTGCGTGCGGCTGCGGCGCTTGATTGCCGCGCGGCGCATGGACACCGGGCGCGCGGCGCCGTGCAGCTTGTGGTACAGGCCGCACGCGTTGCAGATAATGTTGTCTGCAGGGTCGCGGCGCCACAGCGGCGTGTGCTCGGCGCCGCAGTTGAAGCAGCGCGGCGTGATGCCCAGGCTGAGCTGTTGCTTGGGCGTCACGCGCCGCCGCCGCTGCACGTCGGCTGTGAGCCGGAGCTGCGCCGGCGCCGTGCAGTTGGCCGCCCGCGGCACCTGCTCGACGTCGTCCATTTGCGCCTCGGCCCGCTGCCCGCTGTTTATCGCCCGCCGCTTGATCTTGGTGAGCGGATGCATCACGTTGTACGTCTTGAGGTACAGCCCGCAGCGGTTGCACAGGTGCGCGCCCGTGCCCGGGTCGCGCCGCCATAGCGGCGTCACCGTGGTCTTGCAGTTCATGCACGAGATGGGTGCGCGTGCCTTGCTGGCTGTTGCTGACGAGGTGCTGATAATTGTTGCTGACGAGATAGTAGAAGCCGATGACGGCGACGCTGCCGAGGATGGCGTGCTTGATGCTGGCGACGCTGCTGAGGATGGCGTGCTTGGCGCCCGCGTTTCGATGCTGGGCAGAGTCTCGCTCAGCAGCGCTGATATCGACACCCGCGACACCGCCGTACAGTCCGACATGCTTGTTCTGGTAATTTATTATGCTTTGTAAACAAATAGCGGGAGGCGAGCAAGCTGATAGCAGGGAAAGAGAGGTGCGAGCAAAATGACACATCCCCCATCAGATAAATCCTTCGCCGCATTTGATAACTCGCCTCCCAGCCAATCGCC
>JANBPA010000116.1:17106-30855 GCA_027575275.1 Coemansia sp. RSA 2711
CCGTACAACTCACTATTCAAGCCACATCATGCGCGCCTTCACTGCCATCATCTTCGCCTCGTCTGCCGTGCTCGCACAGGAGGTCGGCTTCACCGGCGGCGCCGACGTTGTCAGCGGCTCCAACGCCATCTCGAACCCTAACGTGAACAACGGCTGGCAGTCGGACTCGTCGCTGTTTGCCAGCGACGGCGCCGGCGCGTCGACCTTCAACAACGTCGTCGGCTCGTCGTTCACCGGCATCAACTCCAACACCGCAATCAAGGACAACCTGGCCAACAACCCGTCGTTCACCGGCGTCAAGGGCAACGACGGCTGGACTGCCAACGGCGATGCCAACGCGCTGGGCCCCGTGCAGAACCAGTTCGGCGCCGGTTTCTTCCGCCGCAGCGGCGACGTGGTCTTCGCCGACAACCACCACCAGGTCAACGCGCAGTCGCGTCTGGTTGAGCCCGGATTTGTCGCGCCGCAGTTTGTCTCGGCCCAGTTCGCGCCCGTGTACCCGGGTCATGCCGCGCAGGTGAATGTGGCCAAGCGCAGCGGCGACGTCGTGTTTGCTGACAGCCACCACCAGGTCAACGCGCAGGCTACTGAGTTTGTTCCGGCGTTTGCCCCCCTCGCCTGGTCGCCGGTGGTTCCGCAGGTTGTGCCGTATGTGCAGCCCGAGTACCGCCCCGTGGCCCCGGTCGCTGCCCCGGTTGTTGCTCCGGTCGTCGCCGAGCAGAACGGACAGAAGGCCACTGTCATCCAGAACCAGGTCTAAATCGACATTGTGCAGCGCACACAATTAACCAATTTTTTTGCCGTAGCTGCTTTTCTTGTTACGTGTAATGGCATTGCATTTCATATTAACTTTGTCCGTTTCTCGTCAACATTCGGTGATTTTAACTTCTAAAATCTGTTGGTCAAGGATTCATCATCCGATCAGTCTGATCCTGTCTTGTCTCCTCTTTTTTCCCTCTACAGCTTGTCATTTCCAGTTGTACATTTATAATAATTCGGCGAAATGTCCCATCCTCGGCGGCGCGTCGACATGGTGGCTGCCGACGAACGGGCCGACGACTCGAGCGGGGGCTTCGAGGCCACGAACAGCGCAATATCGTCGCAGCTCAAGCTGATCAAATCGACCAAGGCGACCGAGCGTGCGCGCGGCGTGCGCGAGCTGGCAGACATGCTGCGCGACGACCAGCGCGGACGGCGCACGCTAGCAGCATCGATCCCGGAAGCGGCATGGGAGGAGGTGGTCTCGTGGACCGCCGGCATTATCACTAAAGAGTCGCAGGTATTCGTCAACAAGGCCGGTCCAGAGTGGCCGCAGGTGTCGCCACAGAGCGAACGCGTGGGTGCTCGTATCCAGACGCACTATGCAACGCCCGTCCGCCATATCTGGGTGGCGGCGATGCCGCACGTGTCGGTCAAACTAGCGCGGTTCCTGATCAAACACATCACCGACACGCTGGCGGCGGAGCCGTGCTTGGCGCACGTGTTTGCGCTGGACTATGCCAAGGTGCTGCGTGCGTGGTCGGCGCACGCGCCGCACGTGTATCATTGCAAGGATAGCCGCGCAAAGGCAATTGTCGATTGGTGCGTCGGCAGTCTGGCGCGTAGCAGCGTGGAGTCTCAGGCCAGCGGCGTGTCGGAGCCGTCGATCATGCCGGGCGATGCCGAGCTGGCGGCTACTTTGCTAGCGGTGGTCAGTGCAGCAACGCCGGCACGGCTGGCATCGCTGAGCGACACGGTGCTGGATTTCTGTCTCGATTATTGCAGCCAGCACGCCCGTGAAACTGCATGCACAGCGATGGTGCTGGATGTGGCTACGACCGTGCTGCTGGCAACAGCGGATACGCAGCTGACGAAGCGGCCGGATCGCATTCAGGCGCTGCTTGAGACGGTCCAACCGCTGTGGAAGACACGCACTCCACACGTGCAGCTCGCGGCACTACACGCCATGCGTGTACTGACGCGGCTGGTGGCGCACATTTTTGGCGAGCGGGCAGATTCAGATGCGCGCCGGCTGCTGGAGCTGGTGCTGGGAACCATGACGGACGGCCGCTGGGACCGGTTCCGGTTTATGCAGCTGCCACGCGAGCTGCTGAGCCTCTGGCCCATGGTCCACGCATCCATGCGTGCCGCCGCCACGCCGGCTGAGCTGTTTGCGCCGCTGCACACAATTGTTGAGGCAGCACAGGTGGAGTTTTTTGACACAGTCGCATACCTGGCAGCGGTTTTGACCAAGTTTCAGAGCCGTGAGACTGAGGAGGCGCATCGGCGGAAGCGCGCGCGCCGTGCGCCGACGTCGCTGGCGCGGCTGGTCACGACTATGGCGTCCGACGACTCGACATCGAATGCGCGTGGTGCCGCGCAGGTGATCTGGTACATGACTGCGGTGTATCCGCAGGTACTCGGTCAGCGCCAGTGCGTGGAGCTGCTGGAAGAGGTTTGCGCCCTGGTGCACAACAGCGACATGAGCCAGCACGGGAACTTGGCCGAATGGGCGCTCGGAATCCTGCGCATGCTGGCGCCGCTAAGCCGGGCCCGGCGGTCGTTTGGCGACGACGTGTGGCAGCATGCCGTGGCTGGTGCTGAAGCCGGGCTTGCAGGCGCAGCCGATCTGACACTGTATATGCTTCGCGAATCAGACACTAATGGCATTCACAAGATGTGCCAGAAGGCAGCCGCTGCCCTGGGCGCGCGTACCGCGCCGCACGACGCGGATTCGACTCAGCTGCTGCTGTTTCTGGCACAGTATATTGATCCACCGTCCAAATCGGCCGCCCAGGCAATTCTACAGCTATGCGACAATGCTGTGAAGGGCGGCTGGCCCGTGGGGCTGTTTACAGCGGTCTTGAGCGGCGCCCTGGAATTGCCTCCGCTTGAGGCGAGTGATCCAACTGGCTCGGTATTTGGCCCCGAGTGGAGCGTCGAGCTGCGGTTTGCGCACACGCTGCACACGCTGGCACTGCTTTCAGACTCGCGCGAGGCGTGTACACGGCTGCTTGAGCACCACATGCAGCCGCGCGTGCGACAGGGCTCTCGGGCGCCGCCGATTTCGAGTCTGTCTCCGACACAATGGCTGGCTGTGTGCACGCAGCTGCTGATGTTTATTGAACAGTGCACGGCGTACGAAGTGGGCCAAGTGCTGGCGACTGCGGTCCCATATGTGGCCCATGCGCTGTGGCGAATCTCCGGACAACTGCCGTCGAGCGAGGCCGCGCAGGTTGCACAGCAGTTTGGCGAGCGGCTGGTGTCATTTGTGGCCGAGTTTAAAGATGGCCTTGAGCTGGTGTGGCGGACGCTTCTGTTTGTCGTGCCGTGGTCAGCGGGCTACGCACGTGTGGCAGCGCTGCCAGAGCTCACCGATTGCCTACTCAACACGCTGTTGAGCAGCAGCGACGCGCCTCTGCTGTGCGCGCTGGCTGATGGCGATTCAGCAGCCAGATCAATTGCCGTCATGTATGGCTCAAAGAGCAGCGCTGACGAGCCGCAGACCTCTGAGCGGGCAGCTGTGTCAAGGTCTGTCGAGGCAGCGGATGCGGATGGCCAGCCCTCACAGCGGCAACGCGGCCTGCTTGAAGTACGTATGCTGAGCATGGCGTCCCAGCTGGCGCCATCTCCTGGGGTCGAGCTTGTCCGCGTGCTCACCGCGTTTATTGAGCAGCGCGACAGCCTAAAGTCAGTCATTTCAACCAGGCTGGCGACAGCGGTGGCACGGCTGGACGATGCGCAATTCCTGCTGGCATCCGAGGTGTTGGCTCGCTGTTGCATCCTTGACGGCTCGATGGATCTGCTGGTCAAGCTAAAGGAGCGCACGCTTGCGTTTTTGGAAAACTATTGCTACACCCGCCACATGCCAACGCTGTTCTGCGTGTTGCGCGTGGTGTGCACGCTGGTCAACGCGTCGGCTGAAAACACCGAGTTGGAGAGTTATGAGGATTTGCCACGCTTTGTCGCGTGGCTGGATTCCGAAGCGTGTCACGGCCGAGTTGACCCGTTTATTGAGATCGAGTTTTTGCGAGCGCTTGCCGGGCCATGGAGTCGCAACAATCGGCTTACGATACTCTCGGTGCTGGAGGTGTCGGCGGTCAACATGATTGTGCGGCGGGCGCAGACCGCTGCTAGCTTTGTGTTGCGCATGGTGGCCGAAGAGCAGCTGGCGTGGCTGGGCTTGGCTCTGCCGTTTGTGTACCCGGATGGCCAAGTCGCGTACCCAGATGCAGCTAAGAACGATGTGGACGAGGTCCTAATGATGATGACACGTAACTTTGGGTTAGCGCTACTAGTGTGCGACTCGGGGAGCGTGCCGCCAGGCGTTTTAACCATTATTTTGCGGCAGCTGCGTGAAGGCAATGACTTGTCGCCGAGCTTGGCGGCACTTTGTCGCCGGCTGCTTGCCTGCATGGCCGCAGCGACGGGTTATTCAAGCACGTCGCAGCTTTTGGCCGAGAGCGCGCCGGATATCTGTAGCGCTGATTTGGAGCTGCACAGCACGCTTGTCGAGCTGCTGGACGACAAAGATGCGGAGTGCCAGGCTAAAGTCAGTGCAGCGCTCGAGTTGATGCTGCGTGCCGAGTTTGCCCAGGCGCGTGAGGTGCTTGCGTCAGTCGAGGTTGGCGACTATGCCGACAAACACGTATGCTGGCTGCTGGCACATGCGATTGCTGCGACTGCGGATGCCAAAGAGCAGTACGAGCAGCTCAGTTCGCTAGTTTTGGAACCGTACTTTACACGCGAGCGGATTGACCGGCTTTTGCGCGAGCAGCCCGAGCGAGTGGTTCTGCGCAGCTTGGCGCTGTACAAGCCCGATTCGATCATGCGCACAGAGTTGCAACGGGTGGTGCAGAGCCTGCGCACGGACGATTATGCGCTGCCAATTGCGACTGCATTTGCCGAGGCGTGTGCTCAGACGCAGCCCATTCCGCAGTGGGGCCGGCGCTACGATATACAGACTATCCGCAGCACGGTTTTGCGCATTGCACGCATTAGCGGCAGCGAAACCATGCGCGACTTTATGACGGAGCCGCGGGTGGCCTGGCTGGCGCTACACATTGAACAGCAGCTACAGAAAGCACGGGCTGGCGATCGGCAGCAGCAGCTGGCCGGTGCGCTGCTCATGCTCACTTCGCTGGCAGTGGGAATCCTGGATAGTGTGCTTGTCGAGGCAGTGCTGACACGTGTTCTAGCCGACAACTGGCTGTGCGGCCAGCTGCGCACAGCACCGCTAGTTTGCCTGGCCGCCGCTTTGCTGCTAGACCGATCGACCGACAACACGCTCAGTAGCCTGGGCATTGGGCTGGCTAGCACACTGGCGCAGCAGCAGCCTAACATGTCGGAAGGTGACGCGTCGCAGCTGGCAACGATGCTGGCATCTCTTTTGAGTGCGGCAGCTAGTGCCCGCAACGCCAGTGCGGATGAGGCTCAGCGGCTGTTTGTAGGCAGCACGCTGGAGCCAATCATCGACTGGACGCAGTACAATGCGCTTGTTGTGACGCAGGGTGCGATAGCGCAGCTCGAGGACCGCCAGGCGCTGGCGGGCATATGCGAACATGCAGCTCGGGGGTTGGACCGCGGCGGGTATGCGGATGTTTGCGCCGAGTTTCTGGCTGCTGCAGCTGAGCGTATTGTGCAGCTGGCGGTTCCTGAAATCCGCAGCGAGGATTACGACGACGAAAATGATGATGATGTTGCCGCAGTGCATGTGGATCTATCCGCCAGCGCCACAGCGACGCTAGCGCGCGTGCGCCTAGCAGCTGTTCGGCATTTGCGCGAAAATGACGCTGGTAACGATAGAGATAGCGGTGGATCGCGGACTACCGCGCTGCTACTGCATGCAACGTCGCTGTTGACAGCATTGGCAGTGCCGGAGGCTGACGATGACGACACAGCCCCGGCCGACGACCGCGAGCGGCTGGCGCGCGAGGGCGATCTGCGCTGGCTGGCTTGCGACGCAGTGACTCGGCCGCGCAACGCCGCGGCGGCTCTGGCCGCAGTGGCCGTGGCCGCGAGGCTGCGCGCCGACGCAGAGGAAAGCGAAGAGACCGCGTTGAGCAACGGCGCGTCAAAGCTGGACGCGCGCCACAAGCAGCTGTTGCGCGCACTGCTGCGGATGCCCGCAACCGAACATGAATCCGTGCCAAAGCCAGTGGCGGCACGAGCGCTGGATCTTGGGTTTTTGGAGGTTCTGTGTGGCGACCGCAGCCCCGATAGCGCACTGGCAGAGCTGGTGGCGGCACTGGTAGCGCGGCCCGAATGCGCGCGGCTACACGCAGCACTGCCGCTGGTACAGGCAGACGCACAGGCGGCAGCACGGGTATTGCCGCACGCAATATGTGGCCTGCTGCCGCATGCTCCGCTCGCTGTGCGCACTGAGGTTGCCGCGCTGCTGCTGGACTTTGCGCACAACTGGAGCGAGCGAGCACCGCATGTAGCGCGCGTGGTGGTTGCACGTACGCTGGAAGCGCGACAGCTGGACACACAGTATGCGGACATTCGTGCGTTTGTAGCACGTCTTCCGCTGGCGCTATTCGAGCTGGCCGATGTGGCTTCACGCATTGGACAGCCAGAGGCGGCGGCTTTTTTGCTGGAGTGCGATCTGACATGCACAGGCGCGGCGGCAGGGCTGGACAGCGTGACGGGCGCTGCACGTACGCTACTGCACTCGGTGTATGCACGGCTGGGCAGCGCGGCGGCAGCACAGCTGCTGGGCTCGGTGAGTGCGGGCGGCGGCGTGGAGCAGCGCTGCCGCGATGCCGGCGACTGGCGCACGCTGCTGCTATACGAAGAGGCAGCGGGTGGCGGCGGGGGCGACACCCTCGTGCAGCTTGGCCTGCTCAGCGCAGTGCAGCCGGATCGAGCCGCGCCCGAGGCCGCGTGCGCGGCGGCATGGCGGCTGGGACGATGGGATGCACCGGTGCTGCCTTTGGCCTGCGCGCCGCAAGAGCCCGAGGAGGCGCTGTACCGCATGCTGCGGCTGCGCTCACAGGGCCATGTGCGCGCGGCAGGAGCGGCTGCACAGGCGTTTTTGGGTGCGCCTTCAGCTATAGCTGCTTTGACGGCACCGAGCGCGCAGCGCAGTCGCGATGCATGGCCATACCATGCGGTTGCGGCGTTGCTTCCGTTAGTCTCGGGGTCTGACTTTAGCAACGCCAGCGCCGCCGCCATGTTTGTGCTAGCGCGGCGTGGTGCCGAGCTGGATCCTGCGGCGCTAGCCCCGGCGCATGACGCTAGCGTGGCACTGCATGCAATTATATTGCAAGAGGATGCAAGCGCACTGCCGCGGTTTGCGATAGCAGCACGGGCAGCCGGCGCGGCGGCGCGGCGGGCGGGCGCGTGGCAGGCGGCAATGCGCCATGTAACCCGGCTTGGTTCCGAGCTGCATGCGCGGGACGTGCCGGCGCCTGAGCTGCGGCTGGCTGAAGCAGCAACATTGTGGGCGGCCGGTAGCCGGCGCCTGGCAGTCGAGGTACTACAGGCACACAAGCGTGAGCTGCAGCGCGACACTACGGGCGATGACGATATTGCTACAATTGTGCTGTCGCGTGTGCTGTTGGCAGCCGGCGCATGGTCGGCCGAGCTGCGCACCGAGCGTGCAGAAGTGCTGTGGGCCGAGTATTTTGACCGCGCCGCCCAGCTGCTGCAGGGCGTAAGACTGCCAACTGCCTGGACCGGGCGCGCATTGCACGCGCTGGCGAGCTTTGCCGAGCGCCAATGCATCGAGTTAACGGCTACTCGAGACAGCGACGCGGCCGTGGCCATGCGCAAGCAGAAGGCGCGTGAGCTTGCCGCGTGTCAGCGCGAGATTGCGCGTAGCGGTGGCGATTCGGCCGCGCGTCTTCGCTCGGTGCTGCGGCGGCTCGAGGCCCAGGCGGCTGCTGACCGCCGCGAGCTAGCGGAGCTGCGCACTAGCATTGGCGGGTTTTTGCGGATGGCGCTATGGGCGTTTGTGCACTGCTTGGAGTGCTCGGACGCGTTTGATTCCAGCGCCTATGCGCTAGTGGCTCTAATTGTCACGCACGCGCGCTCGCCCGAGCTACATCAGCAGCTCGAGCTGGTGGACGCGGTGCCGAGTCGCAAGCTGCTGCCGCTGGCCCGGCAGCTTTGCGCGCGTCTGGGCGCCGACACCGATCCGTTCCATGTGGCTATGCAGCGACTGGTCACCCGGATGGCGATCGATTTCCCGTACCACACGCTGTACCATCTGTTCGCACTATGCAATGCCGAACGTACAACCGCGCGTCCACAGCCGCGGCGGTCGTCAATGGCGCAAGGCTCGGAGAGCGAGCGTCTGGAGCGTGGCCGTAGCGATGCCGCCACTGCAATTTTGCGCGCCGTGGCCGGGACCAGCACCGATTTACGACAGATTGTTAGCTCCGTGGACGAGCTATGCAGCGCGTACATTGAGTTGGCAGCTAGTCCAGTGCCCGAGTCGCGGCGCAACGATGCACGGCCGATTGCCTTTTCCTCACGCTTGCGCATTGCTCGCCTGCGCGCCCAGCTGCCGGAGGGCATACCGGTGCTGACGGCCGAGCCGCATGCCGACGCACCCCGCGATTACATGGCAGTACCGTTTGTCTCGTCGATTGCCGAGGGCTACACCCTGGCTGGCGGTATTAATTTGCCCAAGATCGTGCGGGTTTTGGGGTCGGACGGCCACCGCTACAAGCAGCTGGTGAAGGGCAAGGACGATATGCGCCAGGACGCGGTCATTCAGCAACTCTTCCACGTAATCAACCGATTCTTGGCCGGCCGCCGCGCGGTGCCTGGCCTGCGCATGCGCACATACAACGTGGTACCGCTGACCAAGCGCTGTGGAGTGCTGCAATGGGTGGATTCGACGATGCCGCTGGGCAACTGGTTCCGCGCAAACGAGAGCAGGTATCGGCCCAACGCGCCGGCAATGTCGCAGTTGCGCGCCACCGTGCACAGCGTGCACAAGGACAAGGCCGCATCGGCGGCTCAGAAGCGCGCAGTGTTTGACGCTGTGTGCGAGCAGGCGCCGCCGATATTCCGATTTTTCTTCTACCAGCACTTTTACACTCCGCAGAGCTGGTTCGCGCGCCGTGAAACGTACATCCGGTCGGCAGCCGTCTCGTCGATGGCCGGGTGGGCGCTGGGCATTGGCGACCGCCATCTGCAGAACATCCTGGTGGACCAGGCGACGGCTGAGCTGGTGCACATTGACCTGGGGATTGCCTTTGATCTGGGTAAGCTGCTGCCAATCCCTGAGCTGGTTCCGTTCCGGCTGACCCGCGAGATGGTCGACGGTATGGGCTTGCTTGGACTGCACGGCCCGTTCCGCCATGCCTGCCAGTTGGCTCTGCGTGCGATGCGTGACAACTCACACGTTCTTATTACCATCCTCAACGTGCTCAAAGTCGACCCGCTCTACATGTGGTCGCTGATTCCCTTGCGAATTGGCAAGATCAACCGCAATGCCAGCTTCCTGGCTGTCGACGACGTCGAACGGCATGATCCCGACTCCGAGGACGAGCTGCTCTTGGACGCGGAGACCAGCGCTGCGGCCGCCGAGGAGGAGAACAAGGAGGCTGGCCGCTCGATCATGCACGTTGGCCAGCGGCTGAGCGCTGCCATTAGCGCCGAGGGCCAGATCAGCGAGCTGATCCAGCAGGCCACCGATCCAGCATTGCTGTCACGCATGTTTGAGGGCTGGAGTGCATGGTACTGAAAAGTAAACTTTTACAAAGGTGTCTTGAAATTACTATAAAAACTAGTCGACGCTCATCGTGCGACCAAAAAGTGCGCGCTTGACCCAGTCGGTGGCCACTGACAGGCTGCTGCGCACCGACGACAGCTCCCAGAGGCAGTACGCCTTCCAGAACACCGACGCAAACGGCCCGCCTACGGTGATCTGCTTGCGGAACCACGGCAGCTCCGCAATCGCCTTTTCCGAGCCAATGTAGGCCAGCGATCCGTTCGACGCGTAGGTGAACGGCTTCGACTGGCTTTCGATTTGCTCAAACGCGTTTGCGTCCTGCGCCAGCCCGTTGAGCGCCCGCGCCAGCCACTTTCCTTGCTGCGAGGCGACCTGGGCCAGCGGTGCGTTTTTCGACACGGTGCAGTCGCCGAGCGCCCAGATATCGCGCGTGCCCTTGACGCGCAGATAGTCGTCAATAATCAAGCCGCGGCCGCTGGTCTGCACCTCGGGCACCTTGGCCCGCAGTGTGTGCGCAAACTCGCGTGCCCGGATTCCAGCAGCCCAGATGATTGTGCCGTAGGGAATCTCTTCCTCGCCGTGGTCGGCGTGTTGGACCACCAGTGTCTTGTCGCGGACCTCCTTGACGCGCGTGCTTGTGCGCAGCTGGATTCCGTTCTTCTCGAATATCTGCTCGGTATACCGCACCAGCTTCTTGTCAAACGACGGGAGCACGTTGGGCAGCGCCTCAACCAGCGTGATGCGGATGCGCTGCGACAGACCAGGCACCCATTTGGCCAAATCCTCGGTCACCAGGTCATGCAGCTCGCCGGCAAACTCTACTCCGGTCGGACCGCCGCCCACCACGACCACGTGTAGCAGCCGATCGCGTTCCTCATTGGACAGCGAGCCAAACGATGCCCGCTCGATTGCGTCCTTGAGCCGGCGCCGGATCTTGCTGGCGTCATTCATCTCCTTCAAAAAACAGGCGTATTTCTCGACGCCCGGTGTCCCAAACGTGTTGTACGTCCCGCCAACGCCCACCACCAGGTGGTCATAGCCAATCTGCGTGATCACGTTGCTCTCCTCTGCTGTCTGGGTCAGCGTCAGCTGCTTCCGACCCATGTCAATGTCCGTGCACTCGGCCTCGAAGAACTGCATCTGCTTCCCGCGCCGCTTGACGATGTGTCGGATTGGTTCCATGATCGACCGGCTCTCAGTTGTGCCCACGGTGCAGCTCGGCAGCAGAGGGGTGAAGAGAAAGTAGTTGCGCGGCGACACCACAACGACGTTGAAGTTTGCAGTATCGAGGTGCTTGAGGATGGTGGTAGTGCCCCAGCCGGTGCCCAGCAGCACCAGGGTTTTCTTGTCTTGCGTGGTGGCGTAAGCGCGCGATGCAATTGCGTGCAGCTGCGGGTGGGCCGATAGTCTGTGCGCTGAAAATGCGCTGGTACGCGGCATACGCAATCCGACTCTGGGTAGCATTGTTTGGTGTAGATGTGATGTTGTTTTTTGACCTGAATAAGAGTTAAAGGAAAATGATGCTTTTTTGCTTTGAAAGAGAGGGAGGCCAGAACATTGCGCTATTTATATGTCCTGGCGGCGGGCAGTGGACTCGGTGACTTGGTTTCAGTAATTCCAAAGGCTGATGTCAGAAGCAAACGGAAATTTCTCCGTCTGCGGCTCTCAACGTGCTGTTTCAGCCACTAGGAGCTTCGGAAGCATCCGGAATCCCACACCTTCCCCCCGGGTGTTGCCATCTTGTGACTCGCTTTTCTTATAAAAAAACCATCCATCGGATAAACAAGCACAGCGCTATTAAACAACGACCGCGCTTTTTTTCTGACAGAGGAGAGCAGGACGTGGCGCTCGCACGGACCACCCTTCGATTTCTAACTCGGCGAAAGGGGGGCATGTTGTTGTCTGCATTGCATCTAAGGAGTCATGTCGTATTGTGCTGCGTGGAGGTTTTCAGACGCCGCAACATGCTGTGAACTAGTTAAGAGGACGACATCCCGAGAGATCCCGTCGAGAAAAAGGTATGGCGGCGTATTTTGGCCACTGGGATGTCCTCGTCGGGTCGGAATTATTGACCCAATGCAAAAGACGAGATTTTATCCGCGTTCGATTTATTGAGTGTCATAAATCGCGAAAATAGGAAATTTGCGCGGATATATTTACCGACGCGCTGGAATGCGGAAAATTAGGCCTGGTTCTGAACAACAGTTGCCTTCTGTCCATTCTGCTCGGCATGCACGGGCTGGGCGACAACCGCCGGGTGGCTAATTGGCACCGGAGCGACAAATGCAGGGTGGACGGGCTGCCACGAGGCAAAGAATGGCGACAGATGGGCAACGGCCGGAGCAGCATCAAGGTTGCGGTTGTCCGCAATCACGACGTCACGCTTGATAAACGCAGGGGACACCGGGAACGGGCGCACAATGCGCGGCGGCACCGCCACAGACTCGGCGACCTGCGAGTTTGCCTGGTGGTGCTTGTCAGCAAACACCACGTCGCCGCTGCGCTTGTACGCAGCCAGCAGGGGCTGCGTGCCCACCGCGTGGACAAACTGCGACCCGGCCTGGTGGTGATTGCCGGCAAACACCACGTCGCCGCTGCGTCTGTGGAACGCACCAAACTCGTTCTGCACGGGGCCCAGCTGGTTGCGGTCGCCGTTAGCGGTCCATCCGTCGTTGCCCTTGACAAACGATGCCGATGGGTTGTTGACCAGGTTGTCCTTGATTGCGGTGTTGGAGTTGATCTTGGTGAACGACGAGCCGACCACGTCGTTGAAGACCTGGGGTGCCGCCCCGGCACCACCGGCGCTGTCAAACAGCGACGAGTCAGCCTGCCAGCCGTTGTTCACGTTGGGGTTCGAGATGGCGTTGGGTCCGGCGACGACGCTGTCCCCGTCGGTAAATCCGATCTCCTGCGCTGCAACAAGCGCGATGCTGGCAAAGATTGCGGTGGCGACGTACATGCTTAGAAAGGCTGGTTTGGAAATGGAAGAATTTAGCTAGTGCTATGACTTTGACTCCATACTGGGCTCTCCATACGCTGGGGTTTTATACAACGGCTGCACCCGTATTGAGCCCGAGCTCTGGCGACCCGTGCAAGCGTCTCCTCAAACATAAATTTTCATTAATCCTGAGTAAACATCCCTCGGGTATACTGCGTTTTGCAAAATGACATATATGTCAACAAGTCCTAGCCAAGCAGTTTTAAATTGCAGCGGCGCGACAATATAAAGTGCTAGGCGCTCGGTGGCTTTCCCTGCATTGTCTGACTTGTAAAATAAATAGAAGCAGTAATCCTGGTTACATGTCTGGCATTGTGCTGCTAAAGATGGCTCAAAGCCCGGTGACTTCCTCGATTAAAATCTACCAGATTAGCGCGCTGGCCTGTTGAAATATGAAGTGCGTCGGCTGACCTGGGTGGCTGAACAATATTTTAATGTTTGCGGCTGCAGACAAGCGACGACTCCTGCAATGCGACTGAATTATCGACTCTGACATCATAGGGACCGCAATAGCGGAATATGATTCGCCTTTCGGTCCAAGAATGGTCTGCATATCATTCTAGTTTCAATTTTGGCAGGCGATTGAGGCTATACCAGGAAATGCGTTGCCCGTCCAAAAGAACGACCAGCTTGCGTGTTTCTTCCATTGCGCCGCCGATTGTTCCCAAGAGTACGCCACAATGGTGTTGGGTTTTG
The DNA here is from genome assembly GCA_027575275.1 of Coemansia sp. RSA 2711. Lineage (NCBI taxonomy): Eukaryota > Fungi > Kickxellomycota > Kickxellomycetes > Kickxellales > Kickxellaceae > Coemansia > Coemansia sp. RSA 2711. The sequence continues at coordinate 30,468 of JANBPA010000116.1, forward strand.
TTTAGCATATAAAAAAACAGTAGCCGGTAGGCTTCCGCGTATTATTGAGAATATTCCCATCCCTCCTCGAAATTCCAACGCCCAAGCCGACTTTTCTTCGCTTCGTTTTATGACCTATTCTCCCTAATTCACTCTGGCTCTACAGTCTTCTTCCGCACGTCTTCCTTTTCTTGTCGGCTCTGATTCGATAAAACCCCCTGATTAGTTTTATAGTTTTTATTAGAAATGCGCGTTTCACTGGCTCTTGCATTGGCGATCGCCGCTGCCTCTGTAGCTGCGCTGCCGCTCGGCACTGCTAGCACTGGCATGTCGGGCGGTCTGTCGCGCATGGACAAGCGCGATCATATTCCCGAGAATGGCAAGTTCGAGGATCCGAGACCCGAGGAGC
>JANBPA010000117.1:0-13980 GCA_027575275.1 Coemansia sp. RSA 2711
TTTTTTCAAATGATTTTTACCGCTCTGCCGTTTCCTGCCACCGACGCAGAGATACCCGAGGTGGTAGCGCGGGCTATCCAGGAGCTGGACGGGCCACTGCGCGACCGCAACAATGAGCTGTACGAGCTGGCTGTGCCACGGGAGCGCAGCCGCTACTCGGCCTGCCCAACCTGCGGAATAACGTTCAGCCTGTTCCGGCGCAAAAGCAACTGTACGAACTGCGGCCAGGTCGTGTGCGGAGACTGCTTGAGCAAGTGGTTCCTGCCAAAGTATGGCCTCAAGACGCCAGCTGCCTGCTGCACAATGTGCAGTCGCAACTTGCACCTCTCCATCAAGGGCAAGGTCGAGCTCGGGCGGTGCTCGGTGCGTGAGCTGCGCGCGTACCTGACCATGTACGGATTGTACGACCCGAACAAGATGATCGAGAAGAGCGACCTGGTTGCTGCCGTGTACAACAACTCGCCAATGCCGAACGCAAATGAGTGCCATTACCGGAATTCGCTGCCCAGGCCATCCGAGGCGGCAAAGTCCAGCCGGCGACAGCAGTGCGAGCACCGCCGACCGAGCGAAGGCAGCTCCAGCACTGGAAGCTGGGACCGCATGTTCGCTAGCATTGGAAACGACATTGGGCGCGGGCTCGAAAACCTGGGCCAGCACATCGAGCGTGGGGCAAACGCGGTCAACGAGGCGCTGGACCCAGCTTCGCCGTACTATGGAGCCACGCCCGCGTACGAATCGCATACGTATTCTGATCGCTCGCAGCAGCACACGCGCATGAGAGCAGACTTGTTTCCGCAACAAACGCATCGCTCACACACGCCGCCGCCGCCGCGTCCACGCTCGGAGCAGAGCAACGCTCGTCCGCAAGACGCACGGCGATCCGATGCCAACGTCAGCATCAACGCTGCCTACGTAGCGGGCAGACCAGCAAATTCGGCAGATACAGGTCGGGGCGCGGCCGGGGCTGCCAAAGCTCTCGAGCTCAAGGATCTTGTGCACGGCAATACGGATGTGGCGACGCTAAGCGTCAAGGCACTCAAGCTACTTCTGCTTACAAATCACGTCGATTGTAGCAACATTTTGGAAAAGCAGGAGCTGGTGCAGCGGGTTAGGCGGCTGGTGGACAATGCCCGGCGGGAAATGAAGAGCGAAGAAGCCGCCGAAGACGGCGGCGAGCCCGTTTCGGACGACAACACGTGCAAGATCTGTTGGGACGCAACGACCAACTGCGTCTTTCTCAACTGCGGTCACATGTGCACCTGCTTGGAGTGTGGCAACAAGATCCTCAAGGCCGGGCGCGAGTGCCCGATCTGCCGCGAGTACATTGCCAAGGTTGTCCACGTTTTCCGCGCGTAGCCCCTACTAGTGCACCATTTGATATTCAATAGAGCTAACGGAAGTCATAAGCGGCTATTCCCTGTCCAAGCGCCCCAGAACCCATCTGACCTTTTGCCTCACGCCCACCTTGCCTTCATATTCGTGCTCAAAGAAGCGCGCAATATCCGAATGCAGCAGGCTGAAGCTACCGGCCTGTGGGTTCTCGCCCGAAACCATAGCCATGATCTCCTTCTCAGTCGGCAGCCCATACTTGTGCGGGTACTCGGAGAAGGCAACATCATGGACGAATCCGGGCTTGTACTGGTACTCGGGCTTGAAGTACTCTGCGCCCAGCGCCTCCACATCCACCTCGTCCAGCGTCGCCGGATCCCACTGTGCATCGTTGGACTTGCGCACCAGCAGCGCCTCGATGCCCTCGTGCATGTCGTGCGACTGCAGCCGCTTTTCGGCCAGCCCCAGCTCCATGGCAAACGTCTGCTGAATGTTTAGCTGCGCGCCGCGCCGCAGCTGCTCTAGTGTCAGCTTCAGCGACGACGGGGACATTTGCGACAGCTGTTTTAGCGTTGTCTGAGCCCACGTGGTCACGGTCGGATTAGCGGCCTTGACCGTCTCCTCAAGCGCCTGCACAATAGCCTCGACCGTGTTGTACTGGAAGCAAGTGTCAATGGCATCGCGCACTTCGGCCAGCGAATAGTCAATGTGGCTGTCTTCGGGCTGCGCGACAAACTCCTCGATCGCCGCGTTAACAGCGTCAAAATCCGACGTGCCCAGGCCCAGCAGCCGCTGCTCCAGCATCGGATAGCGCTCGGACGGCACGTAGTGCGTAGCAATGCCGGCATACAGGAGATCGCGGCCCTTGAGCATCTGGCCGGTTAGACCCAGATACACGCCTGTCTGGCCGTCCAGCCGCGGCAGGAAGAATGACGCGCCCACGTCGGGGAAGAACCCGATCTTAGTCTCGGGCATCGCAAACACCGTAGTCTCGTTGGCAACCCGGAACGGCGCGTGCACTGAGAGGCCGACACCGCCGCCCATCGTGTACCCGTTGAGGATAGCCACCATGGGCTTCTTCAGCGTGGCAATGTGGTGGTTCATCTGGTACTCGTTCTGGAAGAACTTCATCGCGCCTGGCTGGTTGCCGCTCTTCCACTCGCGCGACACCTGCACCACGTCGCCGCCCGCGCAGAACGCCTTGGGGCTGTTTGACTTGAGGATGATCAGATCGCACAGATCCGAGCCCTCCCAGTCCCGCAGGTTTCGCTGGATCGACTCAACCATGGGCATTGTCAGCGAGTTGAGCGCCTTTGGCCGGTTCAGCACCATTGCCCGTCCCGTCTGGTTGCTCGCCGTCAGCACGTGCTTTTCGCCCTCCGGTGTGGTCGACAGCTATCCCTGATAGGTACAAAAAGGTGCTTAGCAAGTGCAGTGCGCGGCCATGCTCGCCATATAAAATTTTTCTGCTGCTTACCATGCGCTGAATTCCGTCGAGGCGGCTGACTGCCGTAGCCTTCAGCGAGCTCTCTGCCATTGAAGGTGCTCTGAATCGGCAAAGAAGCGAGAGCGGACGGGTGTTTGCAGCTGCAGCCGATCGTAGAACGCAGCCAGTCAATCGAGCGCCGGCTGCACGTCTTGCGGTAAACATTCTAAAAGAGAAGGAAAATGGCCAAGGAGAGAAGGACAGCCGGGATAAGGGCCATGGGCGTTTGATAGGAACACGCCCTGCCAATACGATCCGGCCGTGCGAAATTTAATCAGTAAACCGTCACGTGCGGCAGGTGTTTTTTCCCTAGTTATGTGAAAGGTGCGTCTGGTCGGCTCTTTGCCTTCTTTCTGTGCGTTCTTTGTGTAATATTTTGTTTATTTCGTGTTATTTATCAGCCCCGGTAACAGCGCAGACGACCTGTGGTGGTGCTGCAACCGGTTTTTTACTCCTGACTTTTTTGCGGACTGCTCTGCAGCGTGCGCCCGACACACGCGGTTTCCTGTAGGCAGGCCACAGCACTAATAGCACCACGCAGCTTCTGTCAAGCCAGGTATGTCGGTTAACAAGCCGTTGCCGGTGATATCCGAGGCGGCAGCGGTAGCCGACGAGAGGACATACATGCACACGCAACGGGCCGACGCGGCGCGCGGCAGCAGCCTGTCAGCATACGAGTCGTACGGGATATCGACAAAGTGTTCGGTACGTTTACTGCGTTGCACACGCATTCTCCTACATTTGCTTTTCGGGTCGCCCATTCTTCCTGCGAGCCATCCCCCCGCTGTTTTTCTTTTTCTTGTTGCACCCTGTCTGCGCGCGCCGGTTAGGAAAAAATGACATTTCCATATATGCCGCTCTCCCTCTTTTGGCCGCTGCATTTAGGCGGCAATAGCTGGCGGGCGGGTTGTTGTCTTGCAGGTGCGGGCAGGCGCCAACGTTGGCGCTCCTTCCTGCGTGGATCAGCCGTGCCACTCGCGCCTCCTCGGCGGGAGAGAGCAGTTGGCAGTCCCGCACACATGCGTTGCTTGAAAGCATTATCCCGGAAGCATGATTACCACGCAAAAACTCGGAAAGGCACAAGCGCGAGCATGCATGCAGGCAAACTTTTTTTATTGACGCACGCTAGGCCAGCGCAGTCCATGCCAGGCGGACAAATATGGTCATTGTGGGTGTTCACGAATGCCTACCGGTTGCGCCTCCTCCACGCAGACGTAGAAAAATGCCAGCTTCCGCTTTTGGAATGCCTGGGCAATTGTGCCGGTCTATCAATAGCGACGCGTGTTTACATTGATATGTGCTCTTATTTTTCGTTGGATGTGTGCGGTGTAGATGGCGCTGAATAACGGCCAGGACGGCAGCGTAGCGGGCGCCAATGGCCGCACCAAGCCACCGGATGGTAATGAAGCGAGGTCTCGCAAGCCTGTGGTGTCGCCGTCGTTCTACAACTCGCGTCTGGCGCCGATCCGCGGCGGCCCCGTGCCGAAAATGGCGTACCATGGCTCGTTCCAGGGAGTCCCGCTGGTCAGCGCGAAGGCAGCAGCGACGCGACCGCCGCCATCATCAATGAAAGCAAAGTCTAGCGACACCAACTTGCCGCCGTCGTCAACAAAACCCAATTCCAGCGATGTCGATTTGTCGTCGTTGCCTGTACCAAGGTCCAACAGAGACAGAAAATCAATGCCATTTCCTGCTGCAGCTGACGAAGCGTCTGCATATGTGTCTGATCGACCGGCAACGTCAGCACAGATGACGAATAGCGGCGATCGATGCCGCAGACCTGCAACGCAGAGCGGCAGCTCCGGCAGCAGCAGAAGCGGCACCAACATTGGCGCGACGGCGCAGAGCGTGCAGCGGCCACGTACGTCAGCACAGACAATGCAGACCCGGCCGCATTCCGAGTGGCGCGACATCCACGTAAAGTCGCTGAACCGCGTGGATTCGATTCTGCGCGAGGCGGTGGGGCTGGGCCAGACCGGAGCCAATCGCTGGACGGTCTACGCGCCCGCCGAAAATAGCGGGTTGGGCATCTCAATGCAGCAGCCCGGCAGCTACTCCGAGCTGAAGCAGCGGGCCGGGCCCTGCCGGCCCGGAACTGCGCACGCGCACTTTGGCTCGCAGCGGCGGGGGCAGACGGGTGAGAGCACGCTCGATCTGCTGCAGCCGTTTGCGCCGGCAGTTGGGCAGCGCATGGGAAGCGATGCGGCAGGCACGCCGGCGCGGCCAAGCACATCGAGCGCGCGGCTCGGGCGGGCAGGCCTTGTTGGGCTGGATGGCCAGTACGGCGAACACGGCGACAGCGTGGTTGGCAGCCGGCCAGCGCGTATGCACGACGGGGTGGGCGGTAACCGTGTAGCGTCAATGTACATCCCCAGCCAGCGGACGGTGGCGACGCACGAGGTGCGGCGGCAGATGTCAATGTACTATCCGTCATGTCGACCAATCCAGCTGTCGCGCGACGAGGCGCGGCGGTCGCGGTTGTTTGCCGAGTACGAGCAGCTGGTGGCGCCCAAGGACTCGGATGAGGGCGCTGATGATGACGAAGATGACGATGACGATGACGACGATGGGCCCGACAGCCCGACTGGCGGCCAGGGCAGCGGCAAGGCTCAGGGGATTCCGTTTGCGCGGGGCCCGTCTAGGGGGCTGGAGGATATCAGCGAGGAGGTCGAAGAGGCGTTCAGCAGCTTTGAGGACGTGATCGACACGCTCAGATCGAGCAGCGAGGATCCGCGCGGCAAGCGGGCGTCGGTGTATGTGGACCGTGCGCGGCCGACTACGGCACAGCCTGGCGGCAGTTCAGACACATGGCGACAGCAGGAGCGCGGGGCGCGGACAATGTCGATGTATGCAAAGGCGGACCTGTTTTCCAAGCAGCAGACCGAGCAGCGGTGGAGCCGGATGATCAACCAGAACCAGCACCTGTTCACGGCGCATGCTTCGATGGGGCCGGGCGAACAAGAGCAGCAGCAGATTGCTGCGCGCAAGGAAGACGACGAGCAGGATCGTGCGGGCAACGACGCACAGTCGCTGGTTCTGGAGCTGCCGCACTCGGTGGATCTGTTCCAGGACGTGACGCAGGCGCTGGCCGAGCGCATGCCGCCGCACTCGGCGGGATCGACAGGGTCGGCGTCGTCGGCATCAACGCTGGGGCTGGGCAGCCAGCCGCTGTCTGCGATGCCGCGGGTGCAGTCTGCGTCGAGCCAGCCGGCCGAGCCGGCGCGGCAGCAGGGGAGTTCGGCAGCGGGCAAGGACAACAAGCGGGAGAGCATCTACATTGACGCAGAGTCGCTGTTCAACAGCGCGCTGTTTGCAGATGAAGATCTGCCGTACCAGAGCGAGGGCCGTACGGTAGCAGTGGACGAGCCGGCCACGGCGTACACGCCGACGATAGCGGCGAAGAGCCTTCCAGACGACCCGGCATTTGCGAAGCTGAGTGTGGAGACGAAGGTGCAGCCGAATGCAAGCGGGTCGGAAGCCGAGGAGCTAGGCGGATTGGATGCCGAGGAGCCAGACGGGGAGTTGGAGCAGACCGACACCGAGACGCCGGGTCCGGCGCGGGCGGTGCGGCACAGCTCACAGGTGCGCGAGCAGCTGCGGCTGATGGAGGGCTCGACGCCGGCGGCGGCGCTGGGCGCGGAGCTGAGCAAGAACGACCGTGAGCACCGCGAGCTGCTGGAGGCGTACATGCAGCGGTTCGACTTTGGCGAGCAGCCAATCGACTTTGCGCTGCGGCAGCTGTTCGGCGAGCTGCGGCTGCCGGCGGAGTCGCAGCAAATCGATCGCGTGATCAGCAGCTTTGCGCGGCGGTACGACGCGTGCAACGCGGGGCTGTTCGGGTCGGCGGACGTGGTGTACGCGTACGCATTTGCGATCCTGCTACTACACACGGACGCGCACAACCCGCGTGTGCGGCACAAGATGAGCAAGGCGCAGTTCACGGCGCACGCCAAGCTGCTGGACGATAGCGAGCAGTGCGGCATGTTCGACGAGGTGCTGGACATTGTGTACGACAACGTCACCATGGTCAAGTTTGAGTACGCGCCAGGCGGCGGCGGCGACGTGCTGGCGGCGCTGGAGGCGCCAGCGCGCGAGCAGCAGTCGCCGGGCATTTCGGGCTGGCTGCGCCGCATGTTTGCGCCGGCCAGCGCGGGGCGCGCGCCGCTGAGCCCGCAGGACGTGCCGCCCAAGCAGCAGTACTCATACGCCAGTGTAGGGCGCCGCCGCGGCGGATCCAGCGCCGGGCTGGCCGGGTCGGCGCCGGCGAGCGTGGGGCTGCGGCCCAGCACCGCCCACGGCACGTGCCTGCGCAGCAGCGTCAGCAGCAGCAGCGGGCCGGGACTGCCGCGCGGGCGTGCCAACACGTCGGGGCCGCCGGCCAGCACGCCGGCGCTAACGCCGATTGCAACCAGCTTCAGCCAGCCGTGCGCATCGGCGGGCGGCGCGGCGCGGCCGTTCCGGAGCTCGCCGCTGGCTGGGCGCGGGCCGGCGTGCGGCAGCCCCGACGCAGACGCGCGGGCGCCGGACTCGCCGAGCCTGTCGGACGTTGCGGCGGCCGGGCTGGCGCCGGCGGATCCGACGGCGGCGCCGCAGCCCGTGGCCGTGGAGTCGATCCGGCTGCGCGGCGTCAAGAGCCACGTCAAGCGGCGCGTGTCGCTGCAGCGTGGGCGGCCGCTGTCGGGCATTATCTACCAATCGCCGCCGCCGCAGGCCGAGCCAGCGCGCCCGGCAACCAGCGGCGGCAGCCCGCTGGACGGCAGCGGCAACGCGCTGCTGCGCGTGGACATGGCCGGCCACGTGTCGCGCAAGATGGAGCGGCGCGACCACGGGCGGCGCGGGCTGGTGCGGCGCTGGAAGGGGCTGTGGATGGTGCTGAGCGGCAGCCGCCTGTACATGTTCCGCGCCGGCGCCGGCGGCCAGGCGGCCATGGCCGTGCAGACCATTGTGTCGCTGCGCAACGGCGTGGCCGTGGCCGACGCCGCGTACACAAAGTACGCGCACGTGTTCCGCATCCTGGCCGACGACGGCAGCGAGATGCTGGTGCGCGCCGCCGACGACGACGCCGTGGCCGAGTGGATGGCGCGCATCAACTGCGCCGCCGCGTTCAAGTCCGTCGACATCGAGCGCCGCGCGCCCGGGCCTGCAAGCCCTGGCGCCGCGAGCCCTGGCGCCCGCGCCCTGCAGCTCGAGCGCTGCCTCGAGACCCTGGACAGCCGCCTCCGCGCCATCGACGACCGCCTCGAGCGCTGCCTGCGCCTGTTCAAGCAGCTGGCGTCGCTGGTGCCGCTGACGCGCCAGGCGCGTGCGCGCACCGTGCAGCACGCCGACGCTGTGCGGCGCCGCCTGCGCGAGCTGTATCTGGACGAGCAGCGCCTGACCTGCTACAAGGACGTGCTGGAGCTGGATCTGGCCATCGAGTGGGAGCTGAACCCTGCCGGCGCGTGACCTCTTTTTTTTTTTAGCTCTGCTAGTGCATGCTTTTTTATTTTTTGCTAATTCCTTCCAAATGCATCCCTACCTGCCGACGACGCTGGCGTTGCCGGCTTACGTGCCGCCCGAGCAGAGCGCACTGGCGCTGTGTGCCGCCATGGGCGCCGCCGTGGCCGCCGTGCTGGCCGCCGCGTGCGTGGTACTGCGCCGGCGCGGCGTGTCCGGCGGCGACCTGGGCGCCGCGCTGTGGTTCGTGCTGAGCGGCAGCATGCACTGCACATTTGAGCTGTACTACGTGGTCGCCAGCAGCTGCCCGGGCGGCATTGCCGCGCGCCGCGACGTCGCCGCCAGCCTGTGGAAGGAGTATGCGCTGAGCGACAGCCGCTACGTTGCGGGCGCGGCAGCCGTGCGCGTGCAGGAGGCCGCCACGGTGCTGGTGATCGGCCCGCTGTGCTGGCTGGCCGTGGCCGGCATCTGCGCCCGCCGCGGCTGCCTGCGCGACCTGGCGCAGCTGGCTGCGTCGGTGCTGCACGTGCAGTCGGTGCTGCTGTACTACGGCGCCGAGCTGGCCGCGCCCGCGTCCGCCTGCCGCCCCGAGCCGCGCTACTACTACGGCTACTTTGTCGGCGCCAACCTGCCGTGGCTGGTCGTGCCGCTGGTGCTGGCTGCACGCAGTGCCGCACGCATCAGCCGGCAGATGGCTGTCGCAAAGCGCGCTGAGAAGCAGTCACTACGCTCACCGCGCGTTTAGACCGGCTCCTTCACCGCGCATTTAGACTCGCTCCTTCACAGTGCATTCAGACTCGCTCTTTCACCGCACATACACGCGGTTTTCAATAAATGGGCTGCAAAGAACCAGGCTGGCTGCTGGAAAATTCGTATGTATTTTGTGCTATGGAAACCCATGCTTATGCCGCCGCGTCCTCGGCCACCTCGGGCTCGTCGGGCTTGGTCTGTTCCTTATCCTCCTTGGCGTCGGCCGACTCCTGGATGTCCGACGTCCACAGCGTCAGGTTGTCGCGCAGCAGCTGCATGATCAGCGTCGAGTCCTTGTACGAGTCCTCCGACAGCGAGTCGAGCTCGGCAATCGCATCGTCGAACGCCGTCTTGGCCAGGTGGCACGCCCTCTCGGGCGAGTTGAGGATCTCGTAGTAGAACACCGAGAAGTTGAGCGCCAGCCCCAGCCGGATGGGGTGCGTCGGCGGCAGCTCCGTGATCGCCGTCTCCGTGGCCTTCGTGTACGCCTCCAGCGACTGCTCCGACGCGTCCTTGCGCCCGGCCTCGGCCTCGAACTCGGCAATGTAGCGGTAGTAGTCGCCCTTCATCTTCAGGTAGAACACCTTGGACTCGCCCGACGTCGCGCGCTCCAGCAGGTGCTTGTCCAGCACGTCCAGGATGTCGCGGCAGATCTCCGCCAGCTCCTTCTCCACGGCCTTGCGCTGCTCCACCACGATGCCCGCCTGGTGCTCGTTGCCCTTCGACTTCTCCTTCTGCTCGATCGACGAGATGATGCGCCACGACGCGCGCCGCGCCCCGATGACGTTCTTATACGCCACCGACAGCAGGTTGCGCTCCTCGACCGTCAGCTCCTGGTCCTCGGCCGCCACCTTCTTCATGCTCTCGACCATCTCGTCGTACCGCTCGGCCTGCTCCGAGAGCTTGGCCTTGTACACAAAGTCCTCGCGCGTCATTGTATATTAGAAAAAAGTGTAGTGGGGGGGAAGGAAAAAAAAAAAGAAGTTTGCACCGGCGAGCCAGCCGTGTCTGCTCCCGCCTTGCCTCCCATTTAAGCGTCCCACCCCCTCCTTCTGGTGTTTTGGCCTGTGCCGGCAAGATCGGCGCCCCCCTAATCCGCCCGGCCCCCTCCTCCGTTGCCGCCCCCTAATCCGCATCGATGTCTGGTGGCGCGTGCCTGCTATCTCCAAATCAGCGGTTGCGCCCGCGCTTGCCCCGGCGCGCCGCCCCGGTGCTGCTGCCGCCGCTGCTCTCGTAGCCCGCCGGCACCGGCGTCGACGCCGCGCTGGCTGCCACGGCCGCCGGCCTGCTACGCGGGGCCCCCTCTCAGGTTAGCAATGCAAAGTGCCCGCTTGAGTGCGCCATCCCTCCCGGCCTTCTATTTACCTTCGCGTTGCCGCCCGCCGGCTCGACAGCCCCATGCACTTGTCCATGTGCGCCGCAAACCGCGCCGCCGGAAACGACCGCTGGCAGCTCGGGCACTCGAACGCGTCGGCCAGCGCCCCAGCCTCGGCCTCCGCCACCGCCAGCCCGGCCCCTACACACACAGACGCTGGCACTGCACTGTCAGCATCCAGGAAGAACACTGCTGCGGTCTCACTGCCCAGCCCGGAAACTTGCCTCCACACTGACACCTACACCACACAGACGAGGGGGGCATGATCAGCAATGAAGAAACGCGGGATTCACACTTCCACTTTGGGAGCACATGCACCCGCGTGACCGCTCACCAGCGCTCGTACCTGGTGTTGCACAGCGCGCACACGCCGGCCAGCTGCTTGGCCTCAAAGTGCGTCTCGAACACCACGCCCATCGTCATGTCCTCGATCATCTCCTGGAACAGCTCCAGCGCCAGCTCCGCGCGCGTCGTGGGCCGCTGCTCGCCCGGCGCGGGCGCCTGCTCCAGCGCCGAGCGCGTCTGCCGCATCACGCTGATCATGCGCTCGTAGTGCTCAAGCAGCTCGTCGTACACCGCCCCACTATTGCTCTCTATCTTGGGCGCCATGCGTTGAAAAAAGCCTCTGCAAAAGTGCCAAATGAGCCCCGGGCTGCACTTTCTACGTGCCGGGGCGCCACAGATGGCTGCGGTGCATCCCGGTTCCGCGCTTGTGGGACTTTTTTTCTCCGTGAGAAGTCATGGCCAAATTGTTCGCCGGGCCGAAATATGCGGCGCTTCCTGGCATCTGATCACCCGGAATCAGCGCCGCCGGTGATCCATCACCGCCATTGCTGTGGATGCCTCCTCTTCCATTCATTCGGCGTGACCTTTTGCCTTTGGGCTTGCCAGCAAATATAATCCTACTAATTCCGGCCTTCCTAATGGACAACGACGACTTGTTTGGCGGCGGCTTCGGCACCACGCGCCAGCAGCCGTTCTCGTTCGATGAGCAGGACATGAATCCGTTCGGCGATGCGGGCTCGCCCTGGAACGATGCATCTACGCAATCCCAATCGCCCGCGCCCGATGCGGGCAAGGCCGGCGACAGCCCCAGCGACGGCGACTCGGACGACGTCAGCAACCTGCACCAGGAGGTGGCCGAAAAGCTGCACATCGAGCGCAAAGCAGCCAGCCCGCGCCCGTCCGAGTCGCAGGGCGACACGCTTGGCGGCGACAGCACACCGCCGCCAGCGCCGCCAGCATCGGATAAGCTGGCGGCGGCAGGGCCCAAGACGTCGGCGCCGCCGTCGGCCCGGCGCGTGGGCGTGATCAAGCGCGGGCTGCGCTCGCCGCGCGTCCTGGGGAAGCAGCTGTCGCCGGCGTCGTTTGAGGACCCGCTGTCCAGCGCCGCGGCTCGGAGCGAAATCGACAGCCCGCTGGCGGCCTCGACACTGGCGGCGGCGGCGGCGACTGCAGCCCGGGCCAGCATCGACGTGTCGCCATCGTCGGCGGCGCAGCGGCAGCAGGCGGCGGCCATGCCGGGCCGCCAGACACGGTCGATGTCGGAGACGCGGCCGGGCGGCGGCGTGCAGGCGGCTCCGGCGCTGGCCAGCTCACCGCCGATGCACCCGCACCCGTACGACCAGCAGCTCTCGCCGCCGCTGCAGCACGAGCAGGTCGCCAGCGCGCGACAGCACGTCGAGGGCCCGCGGCCGCCGTCGCTGGCGGAGCGGCCCAGCACCGCGTCGGCGTCGGCGGCGCCGTCGCGCGCGTCGGCAGCCTCGCGCACGTACCTGGGCTCGCACCAGCGGCGACGGTCGCTGGAGCCGACGCCGGCGGACCAGATCCCGCAGATCAACATCGAGGTCACGGACCCGGTCAAGGTCAGCGACGCGCTGAAGTCGCACATTGCGTACAAGGTGCGGACGCAGAGCGACGGCGAGATGTTTGGCGAGCGCGACATGGTGGTGCGGCGGCGGTACCGCGACTTTGACTGGCTGGTGCAGGAGCTGGTTGCGCGGCACCCGGGCGTGATTGTGCCGGCGATTCCCGAGAAGCAGTCGATGGGGCGCTTTGAGGACGAGTTTGTCGAGGCGCGGCGCGCGGGGCTCGAGAGCTGCCTGGCGCGCATTGGGCGGCACCCGGTTCTGTGGCGCGACGACGTGTTCCGGCTGTTTCTCGGGGCCGACGACTTTGTGAGCAAGGCGCGCGCAATCACCGAGGCGCGCGTGGCGGGCGAGATCAGCGGGGCGGCGCTGGGCAGCACGGGCAGCGGGCTGTTTGGCGACGGGTGGGGCGCAAAGTACAAGGAGAAGGACGAGTGGTTTGCGCGGCGCATGCAGGAGCTGGATGCGATCGAGGAGGAGCTGCGGGCGCTGCTGCGGGCGCTGGAGTACAGCCAGCGGCAGCGGCGCGAGCTGTCGATTGCGCACGGCGAGCTGGGCGAGGCGTACCTGAAGATGGCGGGGCAGGAGCTGAGCCGCAGCCTGGCCAACGGGCTGACGGACATGGGGTCGCTGCAGCAGAAGCTCCGGGTGCTGCAGGGCCGGCAGGGCGTGGCGGACTTTGCGGCGTTCCAGCTGACGACCGACGAGTACATCCGCATGATCGGCGCGGTGCGCACGGCGTTTGCGGCGCGCGGGCGGGCGCACACGCAGTGGCAGGCCAGCCTGGCCGAGCTGCTGAAGAAGCGGCGCGTGCTGGAGGGCTACGCGCAGAACCCGGGGCGCGCGTCGGCCGAGCGCCTGACGCAGCTGAGGGGCGAGATTGCGCGCGCCGAGATCCGCACCGAGACCAGCCGCAACGCGTTCGACGACGTGTCGCAGATTGTGCGGCAGGAGGTGGCGCGCTTTGACGTGGCGCGCGTGCGCGACTTCCAGGCGTCGATTGAGACGTATCTGGCGGCGCTGATCGACACGCAGGAGGAGATTGTGGTGCTGTGGGAGGCGTATCTGGCGTCGCTGCGCAGCGGGGACCCGGCGGCGGCCGCGTGACGGGGGACAAGCGCTCTCCCTGCCGCGCCTTAGCCAGTGCTGTTTGCCAAGCCAGTTGTTTATTGTCAACAAGTCTCTGCTAGCGCATAGCTTTATTACTCGCCGTGCTTGAGCATCTGCACGAACTCGCGGTACTTGAGGCAGCCGTCGGCGGTGATGGGGGCGTGCTTGAGCATGATGTCGACCTCCTTCTCGTCGAAGCGGTCGCCCATGTGCATCAGCGCGGCGCGCAGGTCGTCGGCGTCGATCAGGCCGTTGCCGTCGACGTCGAAGGCCTGAAATGCGGCCAGGATCTCGCTCTCCGAGTCGGTGCCGTTGAGGTGCTCGCCCATCAGCGTCAGAAACATGGTGAAGTTGATGGGCCCGGGGGCCTCGTTGATCATCGCGTCGATGTAGGCGTCGGACACGTTCTGGCCCAGCGAGCTGAGCATCTCGCGCAGGTCGTCGCGGTCCACGATGCTGTCCGAGTTGTGGTCGAAGATGCCAAACGCCTCCTTGAACTCGGAGATCTGCTTCTGGTCGAATATCGCAAAGACGTTCGAGTTCTGCCGCGCCGCCCGCTTCTTCTTGCTGTTCAGGCCCTTGGTCGCCGACATGCTTGCACAGAATACACACAAATGCACAAAATA
>JANBPA010000117.1:20620-34371 GCA_027575275.1 Coemansia sp. RSA 2711
ACTCTGCAACAAATGGCCGCGTTTGCTTTAAACCCGTCCTGATGACAGCCCACACTCCTCCAGTCCGCTCCTTCTGGCTGCGGATCAGCCTCTCCGTGCCAATCGACACGCAGAAACGGGAGTGACGCGGGCTGCTGTTGCCCCTCCCCTCCTCCCCGAACCAGCGGGCGGGTAAGCACTTTCCGCGTTTGGACACCTCTTCGCAAGTCGCATTTGCGGTGCGGACATGAGTCGTCCGCACCACTCAACCGGCGCCTTGACGAAAAATTTTGGCACAGAGAATCTGTGTCCATGTGAAAGAGCCAGTCGACGCACACGATCCTTTTTCCCGAGGAGCTGGTACGCCCGCTCCATCGAAGCGTGAATGGCCCAACTGCAGCGCGCCCCGTTCCTAACAATCGACTGGTGCAAACGTCAGATCTCCGGTAATGCAGCCAAAGAAAAGGCTGGCGTCGATTTCGCCCGCCCGCGGGCACTTGCTGCCCAACCGGGCCCCGGGCCGTTGCACATTAATGGGCGTAACGGCCCGCAAGCAGCAAGAGCAGCATAGTTTATCGAATATCGGCACTCTTTTTCTCTTCCTTGGCTTTTCTTTACTCGACGCTTGCTGTTCACATTCGAGTAGTTGACCGACAGCAACATATATTTTCACAAATACACTCTCTGGACGTGCCAGTTCTGCTTGCCGAATTCGGAGCAGACCAAACTGTGCTACATACACCGCAAGGTAATTACCACTTGACACTACCCGCTGTCCTGGCAGTACTGCAAGCCGTGGTGGCCTCTGAACCCGCCATGAAAAAAGGACTCCAGCTCACTCATTCTTTGCAGGTGTTACCGAGCTGTTGGAACTGGGCATCACAAAGCCAATGATAACAAATCATTCGGCCATCCGCGCCTATTTTATTGCTGGGGAATTTTTTAGCTTTGATATATGCTTGTCAGCATGCAGAGCAGAACATCCGTGCTGGTGCTGGCGTCGGCAGGAGCCGCGGAACGCACTCAGCACCACTCGCGCACTGCTAGGGCGCTTGGGTGTACCACGCATTTGTGCTTTGGCGCGCATTGCGCTTCTAGCTTCCATATGCAGAAAGGGACATGCACGGGCGGGCTTGGCTGCTTTGCCCGCTGGGCCAGTCTGCCCTCCTTACCCGTCCATCGTTTCCTGCAATCCATTCAGCCCGCCTGCATGCTGGCCCTGCCACCGCCCCCACGCGTCCTGCCTCCCTTTTCTTCTTGCCCCTTCGCCACTTACCGGCCCACACACGCTGCTTCTCTCTTGCGCCGGCCGTGGGCGCTCTGCTTTTCCTATCTTTGGCTTTTATTGCACCGTGTGGTTTTTATACTTTTCTGTTTACGCCTGCTGGCCGCCGCTTATTCTTCCTGTCGTTCCGCTGTTAACGCTTGCAAAGTGTCTTTTGGTCTGCCAATGTGCTAAACGACACTTTCAGGCCAGTACGCGCGCCACACAGTCCGTCAGGGCAGAAGAGGGGCCGAAGGATCCATTACTGCATAGTTTATTGCCGAGCAGGATAATGCAGGCGCTTGGGCGTCACTTTGCTATTCACAACCCGTACGCACGCTCGCTCAAACCCCAACTGCTGGTGCCGTCTTGTGTCTTGTCGTGGCTTTCTTGCGCCGGGGCAGCAGAAGACCGGCAGTCAGAGATCAGAACTCGTGCTCGCCGCGCGTGGGCGCAACCTAATATCTGTATTTATCACCTGCAAACTTCTTCCACCAGCCAGCCAGTGCGCTTTCCTAATTTTGCCAACAATTTACTGAGTTAGAGTGTGTTGAACTAACTTCGACGCCTGTCCTTGCCGCCGACAAATCCGATCTGTAGTTTATCCATCTGCGCTTCCAATGGCTCCTGGACGGCCATCGCCCGTGCACCGGGCCACAAATGGCCACAGCAACGGCAATGGATACGCAACCAACGGGCAACAGCAGCGCCGCCGCCGCCGGTTGAACCAGCAGCAGCAGCAACCGACCGAGATCAAGGGGCTGCCTGAATACCTCTACGACGCGCACGCCCAGCTGGCATACACAGGCGCGTATGGCCACGCGCTCCCGCTGCTTATAGATGCAAGCAACGGCGACCAGATTACGTGCAGGCGCTTTCGCCGGCACGCATTGGTGCTAGCACGCAATCTAGAGATGCAGTGCGGCGTGGCGGCTGGCGATACAATTGCCATATTGGCACATTCAAACATCGACATTCTCATTATCACGATTGCAGCGTGGAACGCGCGGGCAAGCATTGTTGTTTTGCCGGCAGACGCAAGCCAAGGCGAGTTGCAGGCAATGCTTTTGCGGCATCTTCCGCGAGTGTTGTTTGTGTCGGAGACGCTGCTGGAGCAGGCGCGTCTGCTGCTGGCGGGGATTTCGAACGCAGAGTCTGTGCAAGCCGTTGCATTCGACTTTGACAACCATATTGACGAGGAGCTGTCCGAGCGCCTGCGCCAGCTGAGCGTCAGCTGGGACCGAACAATCTGGTCGATTCGCGACCTATATTCGAGTGATTCGGACCGCTTGCCCGCCGAGCCGCAGCCGCTGTCGCTGAACGAAGCCCAGGAGCTGACGGCAATAATTTATTTCACGCACCATGTGGGCGAGGACGGCAGCGTCACAGTAGACGCGACCGACATGTCGCACTACAGCGTGGTTTCATTTTACACCAGCTCTCTGCGCAGATCGCCGTCCTTGCCTGGAATCAGCTCGTCGTCGCGTCAGCCGACAGCCGACTCAAATCGTCCGCAGACGCCAATGTCTCGCCCCAACATGCCTCGGGCGGCCGAGTCCACGATTGCAGCACCGGCCAACACACCCGACATCGCGTATACGGTACTGCGTATGCATCGGGCATATCGCCTGCACCGAGTGCTGTTTGACATGTTCTGTCGTGGCGCCAGATACGTCGTTGCCCGATCGTTTCACCCGGCCGATTTCGCTGCTCGGGTGAGCCAGTACAGGCTCAAATACGCCGAGCTCACGTATGCCGAAACATCCCAGCTCATCGAGTACTTGCAGTCGTATCTTGTGCGTCGAGCGTCTTCAGAATCCGAGGCCGAGTTACAGTCGAGCGCCTACGCGATATCGTCAACTTCGTCGCTGGATTCCGGGCTAGCAGACATGCTAGCCTCGCTCCGCTGCATATACGTCGAGTCCGCGCGGGCCACCACGGAGCTGGGCCCAGAACTTACTAGGTTGCTGCCCGACGCAATCATCCTCCGTACGCGGTTCGGATCTTATGTTGACCCACCAGTGCGGTAGTAAATCTTGTCTATTGTTCGTCAAAATTGCGCGTTTTTTTAGTTTTGCTGTTCGCTTCGCTTCATTACATCCTCGACCGTTTATTTTCCAATTCGAAGGGCAAACAAACAAAAGGAGAGATCATTGCTGGCCCGAAGTGCTCTCATCGTTGCCGCGGTTGCAGTCCAGGCGCACAGCCAGGGTTAGATAAGACTCCTCAAACTTGCGCGCATAGTGGTTCAGCGCGTTGAGCAGGATCTTTAGCTGCTGGCGCCAGTACAGGTCAAGCCTGTCCAGCTTCGCCGACAGATCCTGCAGCCCCTTGTACTGCTGCTCGGAATCCATCCCATCCTTGCCGATATCGTCGAGCAGTCGCCCAGACGCCGTGCCCCGCGCTGCCGCCGACCCGGTCGCCTGGAACAGTGCCTTCTTTGACGATATATGGGTGTTTACCGTGACTGTGAACTTGTTGGCGCGCTTCAGCAGCTCGATGATGATCTTGGGCATTTTGCGCACTGTCAGCCCGCACTGCTGGAAGATCAGATCCAGGTGGTGCATGTGGATTCGGCACAGGTCGTCGACGGTCTTGGCGTCCTTCATCAGCCGTGTCATGCGCTCCCACTGCGGCTCGATCACGTCCCAGAAGCAGTAGTACAGAATCTGCTGCACGCTGACCAGGATCCGGTGCCGCAACGCGTGAATCCGCAGAAAAACCGTGCGTCGCAGCGCCTCAAGGCGCGCGTCGCGCCCCTGCGCATTGACGTCGACTGGCGGGTCCTCGAGCTTCAGGTTGATCAGCCACGACGCCACCAGATTCTGTTCGGTCTGCTTCAGCGCCAGCAGCAGCCGGCTCAGCGCCTTGTACTTGTTCAGCGCCACCGTGTCCAGCACCACGGTGAACGGAAACGGCACCTGAAGCTGCAGCGCAATAAACAGGTCGCCGGACAAAAAGTTGTCGCTGACCAGGCTGGTGCCAAAGAACGTGCCACCGCCCGACGTCGCCGGGCTGCCGCGCGCTGGCTGCTGAGCCGCAGCCGCCTTGCCTCCGGTCTGGCCAGTGTTGATGACCTCTAGTGTGTCGAGCAAGTCGGCTGACTCTAGAGTCACGCCGACAATGTCCTTGAGCGGATCTTCATGTGCAACCGACGCCGGATTCAGCAGTGCCAGATCCAAAAACGACTGCAGCCGGCTGATCGACATGTCCTTGGGCTGCCGGCTAATCTCGACCTTGGCCAGATCCAAAAAGTGCGTCAAAAAGTCGGACTTTTCAAATAGTAGGTATCGCTTGACCGCGCCCATGTAGTCCATCATCTGTCCGTCGCGGAACAGAATGTTAAGCAGCGCCTGGTTGGCGCGCAAGTACGCCTGGTCAATCTGCCGCATCAGCATCTGCGGGTTCAGCAGTCCGCTCAGCGCGCTGTCATCCGCGGCCTTGTCGTTCAGCGACAGCGCCCCAATGTCGGGCGCATCCAGCGTGCGCAGATCCACACCGCAGACTCGCAGAATGTTGAGATACTCGCCGGTGCGCACAATCTTTGTTGCATAGGGGCGCAGGAACGCCGGCGTCAGCTCGGGAACCGACTCAAAGCCCAGTCGCCGCGAGTCTGCCTGGGCAGCGGCAATGCTAGCTGGATCGGCGTCGATAAACGTCCGCGCGCCGACACCGTCATTGTTGCTGGCCACCATAAACTCGCCGCCCGGGCTCCCTGGCTTGCTGTCCTCGAGCTCGCCCGTTTGCAGCCAGTGGCTCAGCATCTGCAAAAACGGCACCGACGCCTTGGTCAGCAGGAACTCGTAGAGCTGCCGCGCCGACGAGTCGCCGCCGCGGAACTTTATCAGTTCCGACAGGATGTTGAGCGTGTACCCGCCGCGCACCTTGAACAGCTCGCCGGGCTCGTAGCCCGCGTCGCTCTCGCTGTGGTCGGACTCAGCCATGCCGTCGTCGCCCGGCAGTTGGTCATCGATATCCGAAGCCACGTTTCTGTCAGCCAGCGTTGAAAATCCGTCATCGGCACGCGGCGCGTCCTCGGTCGTCTGCTTTGGCAAATCCTTGCTCTGGATCTCGTCGATCAAGTGCACCAGCCGCTCAAACGTTTGCATCTGCGGGTACAGATGGTACCACATGTGCTGCAGCGTGTACGGGTTGCTGTCAATCGACGTGCGCTCGAGGGTCTCCAGCGTCGAGATCATCGAGTAAAAGTCTTTGAGCACCAAGCGGATCGCCGCACACAGCGCCTGGTTCACTACACCGGCCTCGCGCTGCGCATATGTGGTGGTAAAATACTCGACGCGCCGGTGCATCAGCACTAGCGGCAGAATCTTATTCGCCATCTGCGCCAGCGTCGGGTTGATCCACATGGGCGCAATCAGCGCGTCCTCAACCGACATGGGCAACCGCCAGACCGTCAAGTGCGTCTGATACCGGAACGAGAGATACCGGCCGCTAACACCAATCAACAGCGACAATATGTCTTCAATAATCGCCAGCTCCTGCTTGTCAACCGGCAACTCCTGCATCTCGACGCTGCTGTCATACGTGTCGCCCTGCTGCCCTACATCGGCGGCCCGCGGATGCACGTTGCGCATGTCCCAGAGCCGTGGTGCCAATGGTGCCCGTTCGCGCCCGCGGATGCTCCGAAACGAGCTTTCAAACTGGTGGTGCTTGGTGCTAAAGTACGCCAACTCATCAGCCGAATCGACCTCCGAGTGCGTGGGTCCCGAGCTCTGCGGCGTAAACGTAGCCGACTCGGCGCGCTCACGCTGTGACCGCCGCAGCGCCGCATGCATAATGTCGCGGTCTGTCTCGGGCTCGTTACCGTACCGCGGGTGGCTCGAGTAGCGGTCGACGGCCACAAAGTCGTCGCCGTAGTCGTAATCTTGCCCGCTCATTTGCGGTTGAGTCCAATAATGTTAAATGCCAGCAATGCCCAGACGCGCAAAAGGGGAAACTCCGAAATCAAGTTTATGCAGAACGCAAGTGAATTCAAGACGCTCGCTCAAAAGATGTTGGTGGAATTTTTAGCGTAAACAAATATGCCGGACATTCCGGCTCGGCTTGCTCCGGCTCCGCGAAGGAGGGGAAAATTTTCCCTGAGCCGATCCGGTCGCAAAGGTCCCTTCTTCTCCACTCGCCCACAGATTTGTTATTTACTTTATCACCTACTCTACCGATCCCTACACACTTTAATTGTAAGGATAGACATGGCGACCGAGCAAGAGACCGTCAAGATCCAGCACCCGTACTTTCCGCGCGACGCGGCGCTTGCACACTATGTGCCCTCTGCGTTCAACGTCGGCGAGGCGTTCATGACGCTGGGCAGCGCCGTCGGGCTGATCATGTTCGTCAGCGCGGTGCTCATTCGCCAGTCGCCGCGGCAGTTTTCGTGCAAGGACAAGTTCGTGGTGGTGTGGATGCTGGTGTGCGCGGGGATCCACATGGTGCTGGAGGGCTATTTTTCGTTCAACCACAAGAACCTGGCTGGCATGCAGACGGTTCTGGCTGACCTGTGGCGCGAGTACGCGCACTCGGACTCGCGCTACCTGACCAGCGATCCGTTTACGGTGATCATGGAGGGAATTACCGCGGTGTTTGACGGCTCGTTCGCGGTGGTGGCCGCGTATGGCGTGCTGACGGACTCGCCGATCAGACACCCGGCCCAGCTGGTTACCTCGCTGATGCAGCTCTACGGAAACGTGCTGTACATGGGCATCAATTGCATGGAGGGGTTCCGCTACACCAACCCGCACCCGTACTACTTCTACGGCTACTTTGTGCTCATGAACGCGTTTTGGATTGTCATCCCGCTGTATCTCATTGTCGACTCGGTCAAGAGCATCTACCGGGGCATGCTCATCGCGCAGCGGGCAGCCATCGTCAAAAAGGCCAACTAGCACCTCGATCTTTTTTAGTACAACTAGTAGCAGCTAAACACATGGTTGGATTGCCATCTATAACCCATGTTCTCAGGGATTGATATGCGTATAGTCGCTCAAGTGTACCGGCTGAGTCTGGTTGTGGGCCAGCAGGCTGATTGCGTAAGTGCCGTTATCCAGCAACTTTGCCAGTATTTTAAAGTACATGTAGTCTATGATTAGGCCACGTATAGCAATGATGTAGCTTTCGAGACTGTACACATCATAGACATTGATAAACGTTGTCATGACTATGCCGTCGGGTTGGTGGATATGGACGGCGCGTGGCCTTGGTCCAGACATTTTTTTTAACGAGTATGTGATAATTTTGTAAAAGCAAGAAACCTACCGAATGCCGCAAGGGCTGGTCTCGCCATATTAGCAGGACTGCGGGTTGAGCAGCGAGACTTTGGCTGCCCCCAATGCATCCTGGACTTACCCAAAACTGGCTATGGCGGCTATTTCACTCAGCTCCAGCCAGCACTTCAACTATTATAATAATAATGATGATGCAATCCACATAAATGAATGATAGAAGCGATATCGGGGTTTACTCGGTAGCGTTCATACGGAAGACAAGCTCAAGCGCAACCCGGAAGGGGCGAGCAAATGGCCCGCTGTGCAGCGAGTCTGCCACAGTGCAGACGGCAACAAAGGTCTGCTTCAGCTGCTTCCGGCACGCATCCAGTCGCATCCGGCGCTGGCGCTCTCCAGACGCCGACCGCGTCGACGCCATCGACAGCGACGGCGACAGCGCACGCGCAAGCGAACACTTTGTGGTCTGTAGCGACGGAGACGTCACCAGACTGGCCGACAGCTCGGCCGAGGCTGCCAGCAGCGTTGACGACGGATGTGGCGGCAGTGGCGGGACATCAAACATGCCGGGCGTAGCGTAAAGACGGGCGGACGATTCACACGCTAGACAGCTGACCGAACTCGCATGTCCGCGAGATTGTCCGGCGTGGCCTACGCATGACTCGTAGGAATTCAGGTACGCAGACGCGCAAAACGACGAGATGCAGTCGTCAATCGACAGCGAGCGTGCCGACCGCGGGCTGTCGATGATGGACTCTAAATCGACCACCGCCGTGCGCTTGGCGCTGCTAGCGTCGTCGCGGACCGTCTCCGACCGGGCTTTGGCCAGGGCCTTGGGCGCCACTGGCCTCACGGGCTCGTCCCGGTACAGCGCCTCGAACAGCACCGCGTCTTTGGTCTGGGCCAGCACCACATCGGCCTCTTCGGCCACCAGCATCTTTTGCAGCAGTTCGTACAGCTCGGGAGGCAGGGTGCTGACAACATTGTGGATTTGGCGGCACACGTCGGCATAGTCGCGGAACCACCAGAACACCGGGCAGCCCTCGGACTCGACAAAGCACAGGCCGTCGACACCCCCGCTGTCGCCGCCGGCAATCGCGTGCAAAATAGCCAGCCGGGGTAGCGCCAGAATAAGCTGCGGGTCCATGGCCTCCATCTGCTCATCGCTCACCAGCGCCTGCGACAGGCAGCGCTGCAGCGTCTCTGAAAGCAGCACCACCAGCAGCGAAAACTCCTCCTCCTGCGCAATCTGGCCCGAATCGCTCGAGTCGCCGGGCTCCATCAGCCCGGCCACCTGCGAGTTGTTCAGCCCAAAGTACGCAAAGCACAGCTCGCGCTCGAAGCGCACCCAGGCCTCGTCAAAGTCCTCTAGCACGCGGCGCAGCGCGGCAATCTCGTCTGGCAGCGGCTCGTCGGCGCCGGCGGCGTGCGGGCGACCGTGAGCCCAGGTGTCCCACAGCGCGCCGCCGCGCGCGTAGAGGACAAACCGCACCGCAGCCCAGACCGAGCACAGCATCCACGCGGGCTCGCGCAGATTGTCGGTGTGGGACTCGGTGCCGCGGATCTGGAAGCCGCGCGCCAGCGCCTGGGCGGCAAACAGCACGCTCTCGCTGAATCCGCGGTCCAGCTCCATCTGGTCGTCTTCGGGCAGGTAGAAGCGGTAGTGGCGCGACCGGCGCTCCTCGGCGGCCACCAGCTGGGTAAACAGCTTATATATACAGAGCAGCAGCTGTGCCTGCGACACGTGCACGCGGTCGGCGCGCATGCGGAACGACGGCGACCGCGTGGTGCGCGTCTTCTCCAGCACGCGGATGGAGCCCGCCAGCGCCGCCTCGGCCGACAGCGACGCAAGCAGCGCCGCTGAGCACTCGCGGCTGTCCGCCGTCAGCGCCGGGAGCACCAGGCGCCTGTCGCCAACGCGCAGCGCGCGCGACATCGCCAGCAGCACGCGTCGCGACGCCCGGCGCGCGCGCGACACGCGCCGGCCGCCGCGCTGCGCCTGGGCGGGCTGGCCGGCCAGGAAAATCTGCGCAATGGCGGTTGCGTTCGGCGCGCCTGCGCCACCGGCCTGCGTGGCCGACATCTCATGCATGATCGCCGACCCGCTGTCCACGGCATCGGCCATGCGCATGGCGCTGCCCTGCGCCGCCAACCCGCTGCGCCGGAACCCGTGCTCGCTGTCGGTTGCAAACGACTCGGACGCGTACTCTGCGTACGCCGAGTCCTCGGGCAGATAGTCCTCGCTGAACGCCTGGTAGCGCCGCTGGTGCTGCCGCGCCGCCGGCTCGTAATCCACGTCAAGCGAGCCGCGGCCAGCGTCGGCCGCGGGCAGAATTGCCCGGCCAGCGGCAGAATCGGGGAGCCCCGGCGCAGTAGCGCCCGCGCAGCAGGCACAATCCCACGACCCGCACGCCGGGTGCCCGTGGGCTGCAGGCTCGGCACGCGGCTCAGCCTCGGGCATTGACACCGGCGATAGTGGCATTCCAATTCCGGCCGGCAGCTCCTCGTCCTCGTCGCTCTCGACCTCGGCCACTACCGGCGAGGCTTCTGCAGCCAGGCAGCTGGGCGTCCGCGAATGGCTGCTGCCCGTGCCGGCCGCGGCCATCTGCGCTGCTGCGACCGGCCGCGGACAGTACCTGGACGCAGCCAGCACGCTGGCCCGCGCGCGCAGGCCCTGGCGGCTGGACAGCGACCGGTTGCTAAGCGTGGGGCCCAGGCACCCGGACCAGCGCCCGTTCATCAGCTGGACAAGCGGCGTGCCTGTCTGCTGGTATAAGTCGCCTGAAGCATCCACATCGCCTGGCGCTGTTGTCGCTGCCGCCGTGGCTGCCGCTGCTGCTGTCGCCGGGTCGGGCGACACGCCCAGGTCGCCCGCAACCGATGGCGGCGACGCCAGCCCCAGGCTGCCGTCGTACCGCTCCGGACAGCTGCTGCCGCCGTGGGTTATCGCCTCGTTGCGCAGGTTCCACCACCGCCGATAGCGCAGCAGCCGCGAGGGCCGAACATCGGTTGCCGAGCCAGCCTGCTCGGGCGCGGGTCCAGCAGCCGAAACCGTCGCCATGAAAAAAAAGATACCGATTTTTTGTGCTGCAGAAGGGGAGGAGAAAAGAGAGCCGTTCGGATATCAATCGAGGGAAGAGATGAACGCAGAAAAAAGTAAAGTATGCGCGGTTTTTGGGCGGCAGAGCGTGTGACCCAGATTATTCTCGGCGCCGCCTCCCCAAGGAACCGCCGGCTCAGATTAAGACAGCTCAAACGCCAAAGTAGCAGTGTCTATATGCGCGGTTGCCAGATATCTAGACTACCCGGTCCGACTCGCGCGGAAAATAGCAAAATAATGTCTCCGGTTGGGCCACAGACACAAGCGCCTCGTTCGCTGGCTGAAAGCACGCTGGACAACGTCGATTGTTGCCTTGTGTTTTTGGCCGCTATTCTCTGCCCTTCTCGGATCGCAGCTAGCTAGAGCGCTCTGTGCGATGCGATGCCAAAGCGTTGTAAAACTCGCTCGATTGTTATTTTTTTGCTGGCTAAGCTAGTAAAAGTAATAATGGTGCGAAATAAAAACCTGAAACAGAGTGCGCGGCAAAATTTTTTCTGTTGTCACCTATGTACAAAAAGACACTATTGCTCACATGAGGACAGACAGCAGGTCCACGCCGGTCGTTGCTTTCTCCATCTGTCGATCACCCGCACCCCGATCTCCCAGGGCCCACACCTGCAAAAACTCTGAAGTCTGGCCCCGTCGCTGATTCGCACTCGCTGATCGCCAACAAAAGCCCCTTTTTCACAGACCGGCGACCATTCCGTTGCCTTGGCCAGAAGACCGAGACCCCCCAATACCTTGTCTCTTTATCGGCATTCGCAGTCTGTTTGAGGCGCGAGCCCGACGTTCTTCTGCATCAACTGCATACGGTGCATGCAGGCACCCGTCCACGCACTGCACAAACGACTCTCCCCAGCCACCTTTCTCCCTAATTACAAGCGGGGTCCGCAGAAGTCTCGAATTAATAAAAAAACACACCAAAGCCAAACCAGCACATAAGCTGCCTCCGGTGCGATGCTTCGGGATTGCGCTGCAGCCTCCAAACTACTGATGACTGGTTATAATTGTAATTAAAACACAAGGCCAAATTTTTGCTTTTGGTAAAAAAAAATGTATTTGCCGGGTTTACTTGTTAGGATTACGCTGCTTGGGTCTGTTGCATAACGCAGACTTCCGTACGGCAAATCCGCCAGTAATTTTCCAAGCCAGGCAAAGGCTTGATCGTAAACTTGTGTTGTAAAGATGCATATAGTTGTGACTTTTGTATTCCGCTCAGTATTTCTTTTGCCAAGTCGCAGCTACCCCTAGTAAATACTATTCTGCCCAGATGCGGACAGCTACTTCCTACGCACAGAGTATGGGGTATAACATACTGCATTGCCTTTGGATCATTGTAAACATACCAGCTTCTTAACTGCGAGGTTTTCAGTAAATAGTTGGCCTGCATGTATTCCAGCGCCATACTGGTATTTCTGAAATCAAGATCCTCACTAATCCCACCAATGCAGCTGGCCAATACCTGCAGTGTAGGCAGCCGCTGCAATAGACTCATAACATTCTCCAGTGTCAAATAAGTCCGATTAGCCCTAATCGAACATATTGTACTCAGTTGTGGTCTCTCATCGAGTGTGCTTATGAACGCACGGGCTAGTTCTGAATCAATAATAGTTAATTGCTTAATATTTACGGGGCATGAAACTATATGCAAGATATCTGGCTGATTGTCCTCAAACGCAGGAGATGGTCTAATATTATTAGGTATAGTCAATGCTTCCAAATTCTGCATATGCAAACCAGTAAATATGCCATACTCGCCAAGTATAACAAGAAAATTATAGTCAATTTGCAATTTTATGCTTGAGAGTGTCATACTACTTCCATGAAACAACACATCATCGGAAAATGGATACGTCATGTTGAGTATAAGCGATTTTAATATGGGAAATGGGTCAATTGCAGTGCTTATCGGACCCACACGTTCAATGGTTCTGTCGTCTTTTCTTGTTAATACTAGATTAGTTAGTGTGCTATAAACTACAGGGCTGCCGCCTATATCAATAAATAGCCTGTTTAGATTGCTTGTATCCATAATATAGAGATTTAAAGATTGTAGGCAACTAGCATTAATATGTAGGAGCCGAGCTGTACTTTGATTGTTATTATTCCAACGGCAGCTTAGGGTGGTTAGATTTGTAGGAAACAAGCTACAATCCATATCAGCAGGCAAGGAATCTGTGCTAACTAATAATTCGGCACTATTTAATTTAACAAGCAGTGACTTGGCTAACTTGAATACTATATTACAATCAAAATCAACAGATGAAGGCGCAGATACGGTGAAACAGACATTAGAAAGCTGTGGAAACCTTATTCGCATTATTGAGGCTAGCTGCTCTGCAATTGTAGAACTGCCCATTATT
The DNA here is from genome assembly GCA_027575275.1 of Coemansia sp. RSA 2711. Lineage (NCBI taxonomy): Eukaryota > Fungi > Kickxellomycota > Kickxellomycetes > Kickxellales > Kickxellaceae > Coemansia > Coemansia sp. RSA 2711. The sequence goes on from JANBPA010000117.1 coordinate 33,563, forward strand.
TTTTCCGCACCATGGGCATGATATACAACAATATCTATTGTGAATACATTTCCAAATAGCCATTTATTTGCCACATGCTTAAACCATGCCATAGCATCGAATAGGTTTGCTGAACCCCACACCTTAATCGAAACCCTTCTTGTATATTGCGAGTAGCAGTGGGCAAGACTAGATGGCGAGTATTGGCTCATGCAACGAGGAAATTTTAATTTTGGATTTTCTTTTCCAAATTCAATACAAAGTTGTGAATACATTCTGCTGACAGCTACACTTCTCCAACGGCTGCAGCTATGAGCCAAAGTATTCAAGTGCCACTCACTCTTGTATACTTGGGTACGGTCAAACGTATAAAAGGGCTTGCATATGCAAGTTGTAATGTAATTAATCACTAATGCGGGTAGTGTTTGAAAAGTTCGACATGGCTCCATCAGAGAAAGTGTACAGAAAGATTAGAAATTAAACGCAAAAAAAAATAAAAAAGAGTAATAAAACGAATTTCCATATCCCGCTGTGCCATTTTTACACGGGGCTTTGTTTCAAAGACTTTATTGTTTAAAAGCAGGTTTGAACTAATTTAATTTTCTTTAAATTGTTAACTGTTAGTATTTATATTATAATGCTTGTTGAACTTGTTAGCTGGCTATGCTTATTGTTTGTATCAAATATATCTGGAGAAAAATGCATACTCATTTTTTTTGAAAAAAAATATACTACAAACCTTATTGATTAAGTGCCCGCCTTGTAATATGATAGTTTTGGCAAACAACAGCGACATCAGTTGGCTCAAACTATGGCATGTGCTTCTTCTA
>JANBPA010000119.1:0-20298 GCA_027575275.1 Coemansia sp. RSA 2711
AAGAAAGTGGACTTGCTGGTGTGGTGCGGATACAAACCAGTGATGACGAGGTTGCCATTGCAGTCCATGACATCTGCAATTGCCACGGAATTGTCCACTAGTGTTGCATTGCTGTTGATAAACGGGCTTCAACTTGAGATGCTCAGTTGAATGTGTGTGCTATGTACTTGCAACTGTGCCAAGATTTTTGCACCATGTGGTACAGGTCCATGCTGCTGCAGATTGCACTGGTCATCAGGCGCGTTTTGCTTGGCTGAGACAGCTCCATCTCCTGCTGCTGCCGATTTCGATGGCGCGGCATGCTGGATGTTGGCCTACAAATCCACGATAAAAGCTTGAGTTTGGCTAGAGAAACCTTCATCAAATCGCCCGCCTTGCTCAAGCTTGCGCGCTTTGGTTCAAGTGATCTTGGTAGAGTATGTTGAATGGCTGCGGACCATCCCTTTTCACTGGTTGCTGTTGGAATCCACGTGTCTTGACATATAGAATATGTGTTTTCTGGTTGTGTTGAATATTAAAAAATGCAGGGAAGGAAAAGAGCATTGAAAACACCGGCCATTTGGCTCTTTCTTATGCAAAAACATTGCTGTGGATCTATCAACTAAGATCGGCAAGTATATAGATGATTACAGAATTCAACACATCTAATATAGCCGATGCCCATTACTCGCTGGCTTCAATATTTCAGGAATGCAATCCAGCAACCTTACTGCTAGGTACTTTCGGTCGCGCAACTTGAATGCAAAAATTGACAGGCGGCAGCTCCAGGAATCTATAATCGGGTTTACATTTGCGCATAGTATTGCGAAAAGTCAATCAGTCAACATCTCTCGAAAATACGGTACAGGTCAGGAAGGTTGACTAGCTGCACCAGCGAATTCTCCATTAGAATGCTCCCAGGCGCCCAGAACGACGAGCCCTTGAAAGACGGCATGATGCGATGCTCAACGACCAGCCGATAGTCGTCCTTGGTGTTCTGTGGATCCTCGGGCAGTGGTGGCTCCAGGGCATAGAATGTCGCCAGTTCGCTGGTAAACGTCTTGAAAAACTGCTGCTCGTCGTCCCAGTTGACCGAGGTTGCCGCCTTGTACAGAAACAGTGGCAGCTTGTCATAGTCGGGCGAATAGTCGCGGATCACCATTGGCAGCGACTCGATAGTGCCCGTGTCGCTGACCTTGATGTGGTAGTATTCCTCCAGCATCTCCTGGCTGTCAGTGAACCGACTCAACACGTCGCTAGCCGCTTTTTCTGCATCGATGCCCCCGAGCTCCGTAGCCGCCATCAGTGCCAGATCGTATATCGACGGCGCTGGCTGCAGGATAAGCCGCCCGTAGTTCATAAAATCAAAAATGCAGCGGTGGTAGAATAGGTGGTAGCTGATCCGGCAGTAGTTTACCATGTACAGTCGTGTTTGGTGCTGGATCAGCGCTCGTCGGTCGTCGACAAAGCCAACAAACGTGTGCTCACTCAGAATCTGGGTCAGCTCGGTATGCGCTTGTCTCTGCAGCTCTTTGCGCAAGCTCAGTATACTCGTGAGTCGCACTTCAACGCGGGGCTCCGCCTTGGGCGCTACATATGACTTGCCCATTGCCGGTGCCGTTTCGGGCAGCTGTGGAAATTCGGATGACATATGGTGGTCAAGTGCTGGTGCCGAGGGCGCGCCATCCCGCTCAGCGGTTGTGTTCGGCGCTGTCTGCGTCTGCTCCTGGGGAAACAGCGGCGCAATGTTCTCCGCCTGCTTACGAGTCGCAGCCGGTGCCCGATCCGCAAACGCGTCATCATCATCACCAACCTGACGCGACTCTGCAGCTCCGGTATTAACGCGCGAGGGCGAGATGCGCAGCGGTGTCCGGGTCGGCGTTGTTCCCGAGGCACTCACGCTAAAATCCGGTTCAATGGTCGTCTGCAGCCGATTGCGCCGAACCGAAGGTGATGACCCAAACGAGAATGCCTCAAGCGAAAGCGTCTTGTAATTTGTTCGCACTGCCTTGTTGACCGGCGTCTTTTGTGGAGTGTTCGAATGAGAGCCGCCGCTGACGCGCGACGAGCTAGCAACGGCAAAGCCTCCGGACCTGCTTGGTGCTAGCGAAGGAGTCGAAAGCGGCGAGTCAAGAGACCCAATAGTGCTCAGCGAGGCATTCGGTACCAGCGGAGGCGTGTCGGCGCTAGCACTTGCGCTCGGCTGCTTCTGGAGGCGGCTTTGCATGGTAAACTCTCGGCTGTTGTTCGTGCTGAGCAGCTTGCCGTGGATGCAGTCGACAATGCAGCTAATGATGCTGTCTTCGTTTAGGAAGCGCACCTCGCGCTTAGTTGGATGCACATTGACGTCGACGTTCTCGGGCTTTATGCGCAGATCCAGGTACACAAACGGCCGAGACGCCTTGGGCAGCACGCTAGAGTACAGTGACTCTATTGCACGGCGGATCGGCGTGTGGTCGACCAGGCGGTGGTTGATAAACAGCAGGAACACCGACTTGTGCATTTCGTGGGCGGCACTGGACACATGGCCGGCAAACTCGATCTCAAGGTCGGCATCGGCGTCTTTGATCTCGACCAGAGAGCTGGCAATTTTGGATCCAAATATCTGGCGAATGTTGCCAATAGTCGTAGCCCCAGCCGGCGTATTTAAATCAACCTTGGGCGCGCCGGCCTTGCGGCACGTAAACGCAACTCCTGCGTTGTGGATCGCATAGCGGCTGGCAACCTCAAATATGCGGTTGTACTCCTCGCGAGTGTTCTTGAGCGCGGCCTTGCGCGACTGGATGTTATAAAACAGGTCTTCGGCCGTGATCACCGTGCCGTTGTTGCCGGCACAAGGCACCGGCTCGCTGCTGCCGCCTGGCTTTGCCGGCGCAAGCTTGCCGTCGGCATAGCATGCCTTGTACGCGCATTCGGAATCGGCCTGCTTGGTGGCAATGGTGAGGTGCGACACGTGGCTAATGCTAGCCAGCGCTTCGCCGCGAAACCCATACGTTTGGATGTGCGACAAGTCCTCGTAAACTTTGAGTTTGCTGGTGGTAAACCGCTCGCAGACAATGGGCAGGTCCTCGGTGCGTATGCCGTGGCCGTTGTCCTGGATCTGCAGAATCTTCATGCCACCGTCCTTGACGGTCACTGCTATGCTGGTGGCGCCTGCGTCCAACGAGTTCTCAATCAGCTCCTTGAGTGCATTCGACGGTCGGTTTATAATTTCGCCTGCAGCTATACGGTTGATAACCGCCTCCTCCAGCTTGCGGATAGGCGCCGGGCGTATGGGCGCGCTCTCTGACGACATGCCAAGAACAACGTATTTTACAGGTATTGGAGCGGAAACTAAGAGCGATCCAGCGTGCTCCAGCCACTGACTGCGCATTAGGCAGGAATCAGCCATGATCAGATCAGACCGGCGCGCGCTTGAAAGATCACCAACTGGTTTATCGCCTGTCGCATTTTTTGCTTGCTCTTCAAATCGTGCATTGCTTAAAAAATTGTTTCTGGATCGGCCGCCCATTCGAAAATGAGCTTACTCTTCGCACGGCACACGCGTCTAGTTCAGACTGTTTGGCTGGCGCGCAACGTGCATGTCAGCGGCGTCCAGCCGGTCGGACGCAAGAGCCGGAAGGAGATCGGCAAGTACAAGCAACACCAGGCCGCTGAGCGCAAGGTGCGCGCCGAGATCTACAAGGAGGAGGACCAGGCGTACGGAATGGAGGAGGTGCCCGAGTTTGAGTACAACGACCACCACACTTTTGGCCACATGCTTTTGGAGAGCGTCCGCGACGTGCGCAAGTACGCGCGCCAGACAAAGTACGAGCTCCCGACGCTGGCCGAGCACGCCAGACCCTTCCGCCTGCCGCCGTCACAGAACATTTTGCAGTTTGAGCGGTCGTTTACGATGGGCGAAAAGTACCTGGCCCAGGATCGGAAAGTTGTGCTTCGCGTAAAGGTGGCAAAACTGGGCCTGAAGGGCGCGGAGCTGCGCAAGTTTGTTCTGCTTGCGGGTGTGCGGTACACGCCAGAGACGGACGAGCTGAGGATGTCCGAGTCGCGCGAGATCACGTCGCTGCTGAACAAGAAGCGGCTGGCCGACACGCTCGTCGAGCTCATCGCCGAGGCAAAGAAGCAGGACGACACGTTTGCCGATGTGCCAATGGACTTTTCGTACCGCGAATTCAAGCCCAAGCCCCGGGTACCCCGGAGATGGCTCTCGGAGCAGGAGCAAACACGGCTGAAGAATAAGGCGCAAAGCAAGGCGCAAGCGAAGCCAACTGAGGTCCAAAGCTAGACTGAATGTCGATTTTTATTAAACTCTACATCACATCCACAGCGACGCTATTGCTGTAGCTGTGCCGATTCCTCGGTCTCTTGGGAAAGCAGGAACGGATGCCGCTTCAGCTGCCGCCACGACGCGCGCTCGTTGGGATTGCGCACCAGCAGCAGGCACAAAAAGCTTTTTAGCTGGCAAGGGATCTCTCGCGGCCACACGATATCCTCTTCCATAATGTTGTGCTTTAGGTCTGCCAGGCTGTCGGTGCGGAACGGCGTCTTGCCGACATAGAGCTCGTAAATGACCACACCCAACGACCAAAAGTCGGCGCGATACGTATACCGCGACTTGCGTAGGATCTCGGGCGCCATGTAGAGCGGCGTGCCCTTAAGCGCGTGCACATATATCGGCTTGCCGTCTTTGGTCAGCTGTGTCGCCAGACCCAGGTCGCACCACTTTACCCGGCTGTCAGCGCCGACCAGCGCGTTGGCCAGCTTGATGTCGTGGTGAAGAACCGCGTTTTTGTGTAGATAGTAGAGCCCGGTGACCAGCTGCTGTGCAATGACCCGCACCTCCTCCATCTTCAGATACCCGCCCTTGCGCTTCAGATACACGGACAGGTCGCACTTGCAGTACTCGAGCACAATGTAGATGTCGTTCTGCGTCTCAAAATACTCGATCAGCTGGATGACGTGCGGGTGGTCGAGCTGCTGGAGCAGCCGCATCTCTTCGCGGTAGGTCTCAATCTCGATGCGCTTGCGGTTCAGCTTGCTGATAATCTTCATCGCCACAATTACGCCCGACCGGCGGTGGATAGCCTTGAACACCTTGCCGTACTGGCCCTCGCCAATAATTTGCAGCAGAATGTACCGTGAGGCCAGCTGCTCGGGCGAATTGCCAAACAGCTGCGCTTGCTTTATGTCGGCCATTAAGTTTATATTTCCAGGAACAAAAAAAAACAACAGAGAACAAAGAGGGCAAAGCAAGACTTGGTGTCGGGCAGATGCGGTCTTTGTGCTTTATGGCGCTAACAAAACAAATCCGGCTAGGCCAGCGAGATGCCCGCGGCCACCAGGGCCACGGCCACCGCGCCGCGGGCAATGAGCGCCGACGCAGCGCTGGTGTCCGACTGGGTGTCCAGCTTGTCGTCAGAGGACGAGCCATCCGAGGTGGGCTCAGACGCAGAGTCCGAGTCCGAGGTAGCCGTGGGCTTCGAGGACGCGGTGTCCTCGTTATCGGGCTTGAGCATGCAGTGAATCATGCCGGGATTCATCGTCATGCAGTACTGGTCCGAGCCGCAGGTGCTGGTGGCCCAGCTGCTGCCGTCGCACTGAAGAAGCAGGCTGTCGTCGCCACCGCACTTGATTTCGCCCTTGGAGGTGCAGGTGTCGGCGGCAGAGGCCGCGGCCACACAGGCCGCAAGAGCAAGCTTGGCAGAGAAACGCATGATAAGAAGGCTGGACTGGACTGGATTGATGGATAAAGGGTGAGCGAGTGGAAGAGAAAAAGAACGACCGCGGAATATTGGCGGACGGCCATCATGCACCCGAGCGGACGGAAATGGACGCAAAGAAGCCGGATTGGGGGGGCCGAGCGAGCGCCAAAACAAGCTTTTTTGCAGCGGCAGATTCTTCTTCCGCCTGCTCTCGTCACTCGAGATTCACCGAATTCACACTTTCTCTGCCTAAAAGATGTCGTTCGAAGGAAAGCCCATAAAGTGCAAGGCCGCTGTCGCCTGGGAGGCCGGCAAGCCGCTGAGCATCGAGGAGATCGAGGTTGCGCCGCCAAAGGCCGGCGAAGTGCGCCTGAAGGTGGTGGCCACGGGCATCTGCCACACCGACGCCTACACGCTGTCGGGCAGCGACGCCGAGGGCCGCTTTCCGTGCATCTTTGGCCACGAGGGCGGCTGCGTTGTCGAGTCGGTGGGCGAGGGCGTCACCAGCGTCAAGCCCGGCGACCACGTAGTCCCGCTGTACACGCCCGAGTGCGGCCAGTGCAAGTTCTGCAAGAGCGGCAAGACAAACCTGTGCTCGGTTGTGCGCGAGACCCAAGGCCGCGGCGAGATGCCCGACGGCACCACCCGGTTTTCGTGCAAGGGCCAGCCGATCTACCACTACATGGGCACGTCGACGTTCAGCGAGTACACGGTGGTGTGCGAGATCTCGTGCGCCAAGGTCGACCCGAGCGCGCCGCTGGACCGCCTGTGCCTGCTGGGCTGCGGCATTCCGACCGGCTGGGGCGCGGTCAACTACACCGCCAAGGTTGAGGAGGGTGCGGTCATTGCCGTGTTCGGCTGCGGCGCCATTGGCCTGTCGGCGATCCAGGGCGCGGTAGCGGCCAAGGCAAGCAAGATCATTGCGATCGATATCAACCCGAGCAAGTTTGACATGGCCAAAAAGTTTGGCGCGACCGACTTTATCAACCCCAAGGACTTTGCCGACAAGCCGATCCAGCAGGTCATTGTCGAAAACTACGACGGCGGCGTTGACTACTCGTTCGAGTGCAGCGGTGGAAATGTCGAGGTCATGCGGGCTGCGCTCGAGTGCTGCCACAAGGGCTGGGGCACCAGCATTATCATTAGCGTGGCGGCCAGCGGCCAGGAGATCCGCACGCGCCCGTTCATGCTGGTTACCGGCCGCGTGTGGAAGGGTTCGGCCTTTGGCGGCGTCAAGGGCCGCACGCAGCTGCCCGACTTTGTCAAGATGTACATTGAGGGCACGCTGAACATTGACGACTATGTTACCAACGAGTTCGATCTAGCCGACATCAACAAGGGCTTTGAAGCCATGCACGGCGCTAGCTGCATCCGCCCGGTCATCCACATGGCCAAGGAGTAGACTAGTTCTAGCTGGTTTCGGTACGTTACTGAGCGGTTAGAGAAATACGTTTTCCCCCATAAGATCCGCGTGCAACGGAGCGATACATCTCCATTCGAGCTATTGGCGGGATATCTAGACTCGCAGCTGAATTTTACTTGTATTTGTACAGAAATGGCGCTAGCAGCCGCCCAGGCAGTTGGGCATGTGCGGGGATTGCTGGAGCGGCTAGGACTGGCTGACAAGCGATTGCTGCTGGCCGTGTCTGGCGGCGCCGACAGCATGGCGCTGGCATATATAGTCAGCCGCGCAATCGGCTTCGAAGGTTGCATGGCAGTTACCGTTGACCACGGATTCCGGGCCGAGAGCGCGCTGGAGGCCGCTGCCGTCGGCCGGTACATGCGCAAGCTGGGCATACGCCACGAAGTGCGAAGGCTGGAATGGGGAACCGGCAAAGGCTCTGCGGCTACTCAGGTGCCGCCAATACAACGCCTGGAAGAGGTTGCGCGCCAACAACGGTACGCCGAAATTGGCGATGTGTGCCACAAACACGGCGTGCATACGGTGCTGACCGGACACCATGCCGGCGACCAAGCGGAGACATTTCTGTTCCGGTTTATGCGGCACAGCGGGATATACGGCTTGTCGGGCATGCCACTGCAAGTGCCGCTCCCGTTTGTACGGCCCACAGGCGAGCCAGCACCGGTTCTAGTGCGGCCGCTGCTTGATCTCGACAAACATGCCCTGTATGAAATTTGCAAAGCGCACGGGATCGAGTGGCACGAGGACGCCAGCAACCGAGACACTCGGATCCGGCGCAATCTGTTGCGGCAAGCGATAGGTGAAGCGGCTGGCGATACAACGTCGCCGTTCAACTCTGCGTCGCTGTTGAAAGTATGCAAGACAATGCAAGGGCATCGCGAATTCATAAACCAAAACGTCGCCCGGCTGGTAGAAAAGCACTCTACGGTGTACACGCACCTGGGCATGGCTGAGCTATCAGCGGTGACAGATAGTCATGGACTGCCCGAGTGGGCGAGCAATGCGGCGCTACGCGAGCGCATTCTGGTCAGTGTAATCGGCTGGGTCAACTGCAAGGACCATCCGCCGGAGCTTGCGCAGCTGCGACAGCTTGAACGCACAATTTTGGATTTCTACGCAAAACAACACACATCCGGCACTGGCTCAGCCCGAGCGCCGACATCGGCAGCTGGAATCACAATGATACCCCCGACAAGCAGTCACGGCTGGCTATTCTGCCGGCAGAATCCGCGGGCGAGCGAGATCCCGCTGCACAGCGGCGATATGGCACTCGGCGCAGCCCTGGTTTGGGACAGGCGGCTGCTGGTCAGCGTTCGGAGAACGCCTGAGTGCGCCATCGCGGAATCGGCCACGTGGCAGGTCCATCCGCTGCATGCTGCGATGCAGCAATGGGGTGACCAAGTTTCCGAGCACCGCCGGGCGCTGAGAGCTACGCGGCGGCCGGCCGAAGTACTCCAGGCTGTGCTGGCATCGCAGCCAGCGGTGTCGGTCAAGACAGCCTCCGATGCTCTGCCCAGGCTGGTGTTTGCGCTGGGCGCGCCCGTTGCCCAGCTCCCGGGATTCCTAGGTCTGGACGTCACCGTCCGTGCCCTGCAAGGAACTAGCTTGGCGGCCGGCGAGTGGGTTGCATAAATCCGTGCTAAAAGTTCCCACACTTAAACATGGAGTAGGGGAGAATTAGCCCACAATTGATAATCGTCCATTCAAATTAAAATCGGGTCCTTTTTGCTGGCCGGCTTGGTTCAAAGCGCACTTTGTCTTTACTTTTTTCGCACGCCTCTATTAAGCTATTGCGAACCAAGCGCTTTTACTACATACTCAGCGAATTTGCGAACCGAGAATGGGCGACCACGAAATGGCCTGCACCTGCGCCGTGGCTCCGGGCAACCAGCCGCACCGGCACCGCGAGCTGTACGTATAGACCGACTGACGATAAAGCTGCGAGGCAGCACCGCTGCGCACTGAACTAACCTTGGGTACTTTGTGTGGGTTCGGATCGATTTGCTGTAGACAGCCAGAGCCGCCAATACTAGATAGCATCCTGGAGCACATTGGCAACACGCCGCTTGTCCGGCTGAACAGAATCGCCAAGGCCGAGGGTCTCCAATGCGAGCTGTGTAAGTAGAACCCGAGCAACAGGAACAGGGGTCTTTAAGAAGAGTGCAAGCGCCTACTGCCTAATAGAGCACGGGCGGCTGAATTGCGCCATCGCAGACGCTAATCGCAAAACCCCCCCTTCTGCGTATTTGGTGGGCCAATGGGGAACCCTCTTACCCTGCGTAGTGGCAAAGTGCGAGTTCTTTAACGCGGGCGGATCGGTCAAGGACCGTATTGCGCACCGAATCGTCGAGGAGGCCGAGCGCGACGGGCGGATTCGGCCTGGATTTACGATTATCGAGGCGACGTCGGGCAACACGGGGATCGGGCTGGCGCTAGCGTGCGCGGTCAAGGGCTACAAGTGCATTATCACGTTGCCTGAGAAGATGTCGCAGGAGAAGGTGGACATTCTGCGCGCGCTGGGCGCACAGATTATCCGCACGCCAACCGAGGCGGCGTGGGACTCGCCCGAGTCGCACATTAGCGTGGCGAACCGGCTGCACAAGGAGATCCCAAACTCGATCATCCTGGGGCAGTACGAGAGCCCGTACAACCCAGTCGCGCACTACGACAGCACGGCCGAGGAGATTTTGACGGCGTGCAACGGGCAGCTGGACATGCTGGTGCTGGGCGCGGGCACGGGCGGCACGCTGACGGGGATTGCGCGCAAGATCAAGGAGCGGTGCCCCGAGTGCCTGATCGTCGGCGTCGACCCCGTGGGCTCGATCCTGGCGCAGCCCGAGAGCCTCAACCAGCCCGCGGCGGGCACGTACTACGTCGAGGGCATTGGCTACGACTTTATTCCGGACACGCTGGACCGGTCGCTGGTGGACCACTGGATCAAGCTCACCGACAAGCCGGCGTTCACAATGGCGCGGCGGCTGATTCGCGAAGAGGGCCTACTGTGCGGCGGGTCGTCGGGCGGCGCGGTGTGGGCGGCCATTGAGGCGGCGCGCAGCATGGGGCCCGGCAAGCGCGTGGTGACGCTGCTGCCCGACTCGGTCCGCAACTACATGACGCGATTCCTGAACGACGAGTGGATGAAAAAGCACGGGTTCCTGGACGCGGAGGAGGAGATCCGGCAGCAGAACGAGCGCAACGAGCACTGGGGCGGCGCGCGCGTCAAGGACCTGAATCTCAAGCGCGCAGTGGTGATTGAGATGAAGATGCCGGTGCTGGAGGCGGTCGAGCTGATGAAGGCAAACGGCTTTGACCAGCTGCCGGTGATCACGTCGCGCGGCATCCTGCGCGGGATTGTGACGCTGGGCAACGTGCTGTCGCTGGTAACCACCGGGCGCGTGACCTCGGAAGCCAAGGTTGCAGACGTTATGTTCCGCTTCCAGACCAGCTCGTCCAAGAAGTTCCGCGAGATCACGCCCGAGACGCCGCTGGCCGAGCTGGATCGGTTCTTTGAGAACAACATTGCCGGCATTGTCACCGAGCGGCTGTCGATTGACGAGGACCGCGTTGCGTTCACGCCCGTGCACGTTGTCACGGCGGTTGACCTGCTCACGCACCTGATGCAGAAGAAATAGCACGTTGACCATTTGCGGCTAGTGATTGACCAGTTTCCAGGCCCGATTCGAACGCCTCTGACTCATCAGGGTAAAATTTTTTAGCTTTTTTTACTGCTGGCAGCGGTCTCGGGCCTCCCTTTTCTCTTCTGCATACATCTTATCTCCCGCCATTTTTCTTACACCTAGAGATAACACGCCGACAGACGCGATGGCATCCACTTCTTCAGCATTCACCAAGGCCGGCGACGACCTGCGCATTGCGGGCTACGACCCGCTGGTGCCGCCCAACATTCTGCAGATGGACCATCCGCTGAGCGAGCAGTCCGAGGACGTGATTGCGCGCGGGCGCAAGCACGCGTCGGAAATTCTGCAGCGCAAGGACGACCGGCTGATTGTGGTTGTCGGGCCGTGCTCGATCCACGACCCGAAGGCGGCGGTCGAGTACTGCAAGCAGCTGAAGCAGCTGGCCGACGAGCTGGCCGAGGACCTGTGCATTGTGATGCGCGTGTACTTTGAGAAGCCGCGCACCACTGTGGGCTGGAAGGGCCTGATCAACGATCCGGAGCTGAACGACACGTTCCAGATTAACAAGGGCATGCACGTTGCGCGCGACCTGCTCTGCCAGATCACGGACATGGGCATGCCGGCCGGATGCGAGCTGCTGGACACGATTTCGCCGCAGTTCCTGGGCGACCTGTTCTCGTGGGGCGCGATTGGCGCGCGCACGACTGAGTCGCAGGTGCACCGCGAGCTGGCCTCGGGCGTGTCGTTCCCAGTGGGATTCAAGAACGGCACCGACGGCAACGCGACGATTGCGGTCGACGCCATTCGCTCGGCCAGCCACCCGCACCACTTCCTGGGCGTCACCAAGAGCGGGCTGGCGGCGATCACCAAGACCACGGGCAACAAGCTCTGCCACATCATCCTGCGCGGCGGCAACGGCGGGCCCAACTACGAGGCCGAGTGGGTGGCCAAGATCTCCGAGCAGATCAAGAAGGCCAAGGTCGTGGACAACATCATGATCGACTGCAGCCACGGCAACTCGCGCAAGGACCACCGCAACCAGCCCAAGGTGTGCAGCGACGTGGCCAAACAGGTGGCTGCGGGCAACCGCTCGATCATCGGCGTTATGATCGAGAGCAACATCAACGAGGGCCGCCAGGACATCCCGTCCGAGTCCGAGGGCGGCGTAGCGGCGCTCAAGTACGGCCAGAGCATCACCGATGCCTGCGTCAGCTGGGAGCAGACCGTGCCCATGCTCAAGGAGCTGGCGCAGGCCGTGCGCGACAGGCGCAGCGCCAACTAGGCGGATTTCTTAGCGCAACCTAAGCACCATTCTCAAACAACACCCAAAAAAGCGACAATGCTGGCTGCAGCCATTGGAGACTTACCACCCATAAGCACGCGCTGCTTCCTTTCAATAGAAATGGCTCGCTGGTACCATCCGACAGCCTTCCCGGAGCTGCTGAAGTCTTGCTACTCTGAACCCACCCGAGCATGAACGTTGTGCAGGAGATCCGGCGCCTCAACGCGATCGAGCAGCGGCAGGGCGGCACCGCCTCGTGGCACGACGACTACAAAGACAGCGCGTACATTTTTGTCGGCGGGCTCCCGTTCGACCTGACCGAGGGCGACGTCATCTGCGTGTTCTCGCAGTACGGCGAAGTCGTCAACATCAACCTGGTGCGCGACAAGGAGACCGGCAAGTCCAAGGGCTTTGCGTTTCTGCAGTACGAGGACCAGCGGTCGACAGTGCTGGCCGTCGACAACTTTAACGGCACCAAGGTCCTCGGCCGCACGCTGCGCGTCGACCACGTCAAAAACTACCGGCAGCCCAAGCAGGGCGACTCGGACGAGCTGCCGGCCGAGCGGGCGATGAATGCGGCGCCGGAGCCGCTCCCGGCGTCGGATCCAGCGGCCGACGACGAGGCGCTGATGCGGGAGGCGGGCATCGACCCCGACGACCCAATGGCCGAGTACTACCTGAAAAAGCACAAGCGGCGGCTGAAGAAGCAGGGCAAGGAGCGGGCGGGCCATCGGAGCTCGCGGCACCGGTCGCGGCACTCGCCATCTCGATCGTCCTCCAGGCGACACCGATCACGCTCGCCGCATGCGCGCTGAACTGCTTAATTTAAGCGCTGCGGGCACGCGGCCGGAGAGGGGGCCATCCTGGGTGCTTGGAAACTCCCACGCTGGCAAGCTTAAATTCAGGGAGGAGCAAGCTTAAATTTTCGCTGTGCGCCCAAAATTTAGTGGATACTTGCGCATCCCTTCTTTTACGCACACTCCTTTTTTTTACCCGGCTCAGTTTACTCTCAGTATCTAATCTGTATCTCTGTTCGCTTTGGAGGGGAGGACCAACCACGCCATGGCCGCATTGCCGTCAAGAATCCGCTCCGACTGCGTCATCAACCCGCCGGCGGCCGTGCCGTTCAAGGTCGTGACGGCCGAGCCGCCGTCATCAGCCGACGTCACACCCGCGGAGACGGAGGACGGCAGCCACACCGGACATCCAATGTTCATTGGCGTTGGCGGCGGGCGCGGAGCGGGGAAGGAGTACACGTGCCGCTACGTCATCGACAAGGTGCGCGAGCGCGGGTACACCGAGCTGGCCGAGCGGGTGGTGCACCTGCACCTGGACGACTTCCACCGCGAGCTGAGCGCCGAAGACCGCGCGCAGCTGGACGCGGGCACGGCCACGATCAACTTTGACCACCCCGAGGCCTACGATTTTGCAATGCTGGCCCGGGTCATGCAGCAGCTCCGGCGCGGCGAGGCAGTGGACGTGCCGCAGTGGAACGGCCGGCAGCAGCGGCGGACCGGGATGCGGCGGGTCACGTGTGGACCGCGCGTAGTGCTGGTCGAGGGCACGCTGGTGCTATTTGTCAGCGAGATCCGGGCGCTGCTGGACATGCAGGTGTTTGTCGACGTCGACAGCGACACGCGGCTCGGGCGCCAGGTGCGCGCCGAGCTGCGCGACATGGACGGGCCGCCGATGCGCGAGGCGCTGAAGCGGTTCCTGGACGCGTACCTGTACATGGCCAAGCCGTCGTTTGAGGAGTTTATCTTCCCGACCAAGCGCTGGGCCGACGTCATCATCCCCAAGGGCGACCGCAACCACGTCGCCATTGAGCTGATAGCGCAGCGGCTGATCGATCTGGACCGTAGTGCGTAGACGGAGCTTCCCACTTGGGGCCGGCCGGCCAATAACACCCCCAGACATTCGCAGGGCGATCGCCGGTGCAGCCCGAGCAGACCTCCGAGGCACGCAAAGAGGGAGGCGGGTCCCCCTCACCGTGCAAAAGAATGGTCACCGGGTGCGCGGAACGAGGCACAGGCTGTGAGTGGCGGAGAGCGCATTTAACAGGTGTTACCGCTTTTCTCTTTCGCCTTTTCTTCTCTATTCTGTCTTTTTTTTAGCAATTTAGCCACGAAAGTTGCGCCTTTGCCGCCCGGTCATCCCGTGTATTATTGCCAATCTCAAACCAAGGCGGGCTGTGGAAAAGGAGAAAAAAAAGGGTAGCGAGCGCGCACCGCTTACAAACCGGCACACCAACGCGTTATCTTATTAGCGCCCCCTGGGGACGGAGAGACCGAGAGAGCAGAATATAAACAGCCATACCCCCCATGGAGCTCACCCGTCGCGCGGTGCCGAACGTGGGCATGGCGCCAATGGAGACGAGCATTCCGTCGCAAAACATGGATTCGATTTTGAACCGCAACACGCCGGCAACGTCGATATACCAGACAAGCCTGAACTTGCTGGACAAGCTGGCGTGCATCGAGGGCTTCGAAGTGTACCTAAAGTCGCTGCTCGAGGACACGACGCGCGACACAAAGAGCAGCACGCCGTACCTGAACCCCATCCAGCTGCTGTGGGACACGTTCCGGCAGGGCACCAGTCTGTGCGTGATCTACAACGCGCTGCAGCCGGCGGAGCCGCTGAGCACGACGCTCGACGAGTCGAGCAACCTGCTGCGCCAGCGCAAGGACCGCGTGTACCGTTTTGTCAAGGCGTGCAAGGACAACCAAATTGTGCGCGAGGAGGACCTGTTCACCATCTCGGAATTGTTCAAGGATGACACAAATTCGTTTGTCAAGGTGCTCAAAACCATCGAAATTGTCGTTGACACCGTGCAGAGCCGCGGGCTGCTGGACACTTCGCGCGTGGTCGAGAAGCCGTCGGCGCGGTTTGCCGAGGCGCAGCTGGGCCCGCCGCAGGACAACCGCGAGCGCGCGGTCAAGGAGTTTGTCGAGACCGAGCGCAAATACGTCCACGACTTGGAGTTGCTGCAGGTAAGTTTTGGCTGTGCCGGGCAGAGGGGTGCATGCATGCGCGGTCTCCCCTCCGGGCTACCGAGAAGCCGGAAGCAGGCAGTCGCTAAAAACTTGTGCACCGCATGCGTTTGTTTATGTGTAGGCGTACATGGACGAGCTGACCAAGAGGAACGTCATTTCCAGCGACAGCATCCGCTACATGTTCGCCAACCTCAACTCGATTGTGGACTTTCAGCGGCGGTTCCTGATCGGCGTCGAGGCCAACGCGTCGCAACCGCCCGAGGACCAGCACTTTGGCGCGGTGTTTGTCAACATGAAGGAGGGCTTCATGGTTTACGAGCCATACTGCGCCAACTACTCGCGCGCCACCAACATTTGCCAGGCTGAGAAGGAGCCGCTAAAGGTTGGTATCCCCCCAGTCGGCACGCCTGCATCGGCAGCCACATTGTCTCGCCGGCAAACCAACCGCCGCCTCGGCGCGCGGTGCATATATTGGCATTGCTTGGCTAACTTCCGTGCTGGACAATTGGCTTGTTTGTTCTGCGTGTAGGTGCTGGGCCACATAATTGAGCCGCACTACGAGCTGCCGTCGATGCTCATCAAACCCGTGCAGCGCATCTGCAAGTACCCAATGATGATGGAGGAGCTGACAAAGTTCTACGAAAAGACGTCGCCAATCTACAACGAGCTGCGCGAGGGCATCAGCGTGGTCAATGGCATCGTCGAGCAGGTCAACGAGGCCGAGCGGCGCGAGGGCAACCTGACCGTGGTCAGCGAGCTTGAAGAGCGCGTGGAGGACTGGAAGGGATACGCGATATCCACGTTCGGCGAGCTGCACCTGCATGACTCGTTTGTCATGTCGACCACGGGCGTCGAGCGCGTGCTGCTGATCTACCTGTTTGAGAACATCCTGATCTGCTGCAAGGAGGTCAGCGAGAAGGACAAGCGACGCCCGCAGAAGCACCGCTCCAACGCGCTGCAACTCAAGGGCCGCATCTTCCTGTTCAGCATCCACAGCGTAGTCGACACGTCGCGCGAGAGCCACCTGAGCCTGACTATCTACTGGCGCGACGTGGTGATGGAAAACTTTAGCCTGGCGTGCCGCACCGAGGACCAGCTGAAGCTGTGGAAGGGCACGATGGAGCGGCTGATGGCGCGCACCAAGGAGCGGGCGGCCGAGCAAGCGCAGGCCAGCCCGTCGTCGCAGCAGCTGCTGCAGGCGCAGCGGTCGGCGTCGGGGCAGCACGACAGCTACGAGAGCGAGGACGACGCCAGCATGCCGCGCCGCGGCCGCTACTCGGAGGGCTCCAGCCTGACCGCCGCCATGCAGCAGGAGAAGGCGCAGGGCGCACTGGCCTACCGCAAAACCTACGACGGCGCCGGCCGTGCGCGCGGCGGCGCAAAGAAGCTGGCCGGCGACTACCAGGCCGAGCTGGTTGACGGCATCGAGCGCTCGGCCACAATATCGACGTTCCACCGGCGCCAGGGCACCGGCGGCAGCAGCAGCAGCTTTGGCGACGCGGCCGACCAGCACCGCAGCCGGAGCTCGCCCATGTCCGGCGCGCCCTATTACAGCAAGCAGGATATGCCGCCGGTGCCGCCAGTCCACCGCGTCGACGACGGCCGGCCTGCCGGCAAGGGCCCGGGCACCATCCCGATCAGCTCGCCAATGCCGACGGCGTTCACGTCGGCGATCTCGCCGATGACGCCCGGCACCGTGGGCGCACCGACCACCGCGTCGCCCCTGCCCGCCAGCTCGACGCCCGTGCAGCCGGGCGCACCGCCAAAGGCCGTCAAGGTCAAGGTGCACTTCCAGAACGACATCTTTGTTATCATCATCCGCAACAGCGTCACGTTCGACGACCTGGTGGGCCGCGTGGACCGCAAGATCAAGATCTGCGCGGGCCCGCACGTCGGCATCAACAGCAGCAACGAGCAGGATATTGCCGCGGCGGCCCTGCTCAACATCCGCATGCGGTACCAAGACGAGGACGGCGACATGATCTTGATCGGCTCCGACGAGGACGTGCAGCTGGCGTTTGAGTCGGCAAACGCGGCGCGGCGGGACGAGACGACGATGAGCACGCTCAACCTGTTTGTGTCTATCTAGACCAGCCCTTTACTTCTTTCTTTTATGCATGTGAGGAGCCTCCGTATTAACTTTTTGCGCCAAAAAAAAATCCTCTCGAAACCGAATGACTCTGCTGTGCTGGAGATTCGGATCGGGTCACGTGCGGGATCTGATTACTCGATTAATTACGTGTCTGTGCCTTGCCAGCCTACGCAAGCAAATGCAGCGGCACAAGGCATTCCCATCTCTTCATTTCTCGGCCAGGGTTAAATCTGCATTATTCAGAGCGAGTAGGCAATGTTCCGCAACCAATACGACAACGACGCGTCGACGTGGAGCCCGCAGGGGCGCATATTCCAGGTGGAGTATGCGTCGGAGGCGGTCAAGCAGGGTACGGCGGTCGTGGGGCTAAAGTCGAAGACGCACGCGGTGCTGGTGGCAGTCAAGGTAATTTAGCCATATGGATGCAGGCCCTTGTATGAGCAGGTTTTTGCGCCAACGTTCCAGCTAAAACCCCCTGGGCTGGAGGATATATTTGTCATTGGTGGATATGGTAGCGCTCACCGAACGAGCTGGCATCGTACATGAAGAAGATTATCCGCATCGACGACCATATGGGCATCGCGGTGGCCGGGCTGACGTCGGATGCACGTGTGCTAAGCAACTACCTGCGTACCGAGGCGATGCGCTCAAAGATGGTGTACGGACGGCCGCTGCCGGTTGGGCGGGCGGTGAACGCGATCGGCGACAAGGCGCAGACGAACACGCAAGAGTACGGGCGGCGTCCCTATGGCGTCGGGCTGCTGGTGATTGGGCACGACAACACGGGTCCGCACCTGTACGAGTTCAGCCCGTCAGGCGTGGTGTCCGAGTACTACGGGTACTCGATCGGAGCGCGGTCGCAGTCTGCGCGCACGAATCTGGAGCGGAACTTTGGCGAGTTTGAGAACCTGACGCTGAACCAGCTGATCATGCAGGGGCTGCGGGCGCTGCGGGACACGATGCAGACCGGGAAGCAGCTGGACAACATGAACACGTCGATTGGGTTTGTGGGCGAGGACACGAAGCTGACGATCGTGGATGGCGAGGGCACCCAGGCGTATTTGGACATGCTCGACGAGGGCGAGGCCATGGATACCGAGTAAAAAGCCTCTGCACCTTTATTTTCCACCCTTTACTTTGCACTGTTTCTTATCTACTGAGCAATATATACGCTTGAGACTGCCTGGGTTCCTCCTTGACGTCACTGCAGATTGGAGGTGATGGACGTGTCCCGTAATCGCCCTTGGGTGGGCAGCGGTGTTTTTTTTTTTCTGGGGAGCTAATTTTCATATATTGTGCGGTTATCTGCTGTCTAGAGGTTAATTCGGGTTGTTTGTTGGTGTGTAAATTGACAATGGCCGGGCCGCTTGGCATGCGTTGCGTGCGTGTCTGCCGGCGACCAGCATACAGTCCGCTGGCCATGGCAGTTGCATGTCCGTGGGTGCCGACTCGGCAGCTCTACAGCACAGCCGATCCGTTAATGACGCGCCACGCATCAGCTCATATGCGACCGAAGCCAGCTTATCGACAGCAGGTACCACCGATGGCACTCTTAGAATCAGCTCATATGCGACAAATACCGGCATATCGGCAGCGGATACCGCCGATGGCGTGGACACTGCGCCGCAGTTGGCAGCTGGGGCGGGCCATCCACGGCACCACGGTGCTCGGCGGCCAGGAGCGGCGGCCAGAAGGCGATACTGGGGCGCGGGAACCGGCGGCGGTTGCGGACCACCACGAGCGGGTGGTGACGATTCCCAACGCGCTGACGCTGGCGCGGATCGTGTCGTCGCCGTACATTGGGTATCTGATAGTGCAGGGCCAGTACGAGTGGGCGCTGGGAGGGTGCGTGGTGTTTGGGCTGACGGACGCGCTGGACGGGTACGTTGCGCGGCGGTTCAACATGCGGTCGTTTGTGGGGTCGATACTCGACCCGGCGGCAGACAAGGTGCTGATGACGACGCTCACGGTGGCACTGGCGTACACAGGGCTGCTGCCGATGCCGCTGGCGGCGGTGATTGTCGGGCGCGACGTGGCGCTGTCGCTGGCGGCGGTGGTGATCCGGTGGGCGACGCTGCCGGCGCCCAAGCGGCTGGGGCGGTACTTTGACCTGTCGGTGCCGTCGGTGGAGGTGCGGCCGACGCAGATCAGCAAGTGGAACACGGCGCTGCAGCTGGCGCTGATGGCGGCGACGCTGGCGGCGCCGGTGCTGGGCGTGGCGGCAGACGCGGCGTATCTGGTTGCGCTGCAGTGGATCACGGGCGCGACCACGGTGGCATCGGGGATCGGGTATCTGACGTCCAAGGACGCGGTGCACCGGCTGACCAAGGCCGAGGTGGCCAAGCGGCTGCCCAAGCCGCACATTCTGCCAAAGAAGAAATGAAAAAAACTATGTATCTACCCATTCCAAGCGTTATGGGGGGGGCGAGAGAGCTTTCTCTGCTTCCCCATCCTTGTGTTTATTTGTATGCGTCTTGCATTGGTGGGACAGTGAGAAATCGGGCCCACATTGGCGGACAGGCGGCGCATGGACGGCGTGTGGATACATTTCAGCGGGCTGGCGGCGGGCGCAACGGTCGAGGACGTGGGGTATGTGAGCGGGGGGCTGGCGCAGCGCATTGAAATCGAGCGGCAGCGCGATTCGGCGTCGGGGCGGTTCTGGGTGGCGAGCACCGACGATGCGCACCACGTGCTGAACAGCTCGAACTTTATGGCGCTGGACGGCAGCACGGTGCGGCTGCGGCTGGGCGCGGCGGCGCTGGGCGCATGCACCAAGGTGGTCATGTGCGGGCTGGCGGGCGGCCCGCAGCTGAACGAGCAGCAGGTGTACGAGCAGAGCCGGCGGTTCGGCACGGTGTGCCGGCTCGAGGCGGGCGGTGGCGAGGTGGGCGTGTGGCTGGACTCGGAGGCGGCGGCGCTGCAGCTGGTGGCCAGCATCAGCGACCAGCGGCTGGCGGGGCTGCGCGTGCAGGCGTACATCGACAGCACCGAGACCGAGGTGGTGGTGGTCGACGACAGCGACAGCGAGGCGCGGCGGCCGCGGCGGCGGACCGGGCGCAAGTCGGCGCGCGCGGCCGGCGGCGGCGCGGCGCGCAAATCAACGGGGCGGCGCAGGGCCGGCGCGCGGCAGGGCACCGTGGAGCGGACAGAGCCGGCGCACATCGGCGACACGGCCGCGAAGCCGGCGCA
>JANBPA010000119.1:20398-33598 GCA_027575275.1 Coemansia sp. RSA 2711
AGCCGGCGCACATCGGCGACACGGCCGCGAAGCCGGCGCAGCGGCGCAGCCTGCGGCGCGTGCGCAACGTCATGGACGCGTGGCAGTGGCGGCGGCGCGCGCCGTTCGTGTACGAGTTTCTGTACCGGCGGGCGCCGCAGGCAACGGAGATCGACGACGGGTGCAGCCTGTCGATGGCGTGGGGCGCGGGCGGCGCGGGCGGGCTGGTGGACTGCTACATGTCGCAGGGCAACGTGCAGGCGGCGACGCTGGCGCGCGACTGGGCGCAGGTGCGGCAGTCGTCGGACGACGTGGCGTCGGCGGTGACCATGACGTCGTTTGACCTCCCGGCGCGCGGGCGCGCGGCCAGCATGCGGACGCTGCTGGCGGCGTTTGCGTCCGAGGAGGTGGCGGTGCTGCACCGCAACCAGAACAAGGACGACAACACGCACGCCATCACGGACCTGAAGCTGCGCGACGACGGCCGCGTGCTGTTCGGGTGCGCGCAGGAGAGCGTGTTTGTGTGGACGACGCACGCGATCCGCCAGCGCGAGTCGCTGCTGCTGCTGGACGGCGTCGACGGCGTGTACGACGCGGGCCGCGACCACGTGGTGGCCAACTCGACGCGCGGGCGCGTGGGCGTGTGGAAGTCGGGGTCGCGCAACTACGTGTGGCGCTTCAGCGACGCGCGCCGCTTCCGCACGCACGCGGCCGACGCGCCGCGCGTCACCGCGCTGCGCGTGGCGCCCGCCGACGACGTGGCGTACGTGGGCGACGCCGACGGCGGCCTGGCGCTGTGCGACTTCCGCGAGCCGTACCTGCAGCGCCTGACGTCAGACCACCCCGGGTGCGTGCGCTGCATCGAGCCCGCGGGCGCGCACGCGCTGGTGGTGGGCACGGGCGACGGCTACCTGGGCCTGCTGGACACGCGCTGCGTGCGCGCCGACGCGCGCGCCAGCATTGTGCGCAGCTTCCCGACGCCGCGCGCGCAGCCCGTCGCGGCCGTGCGCGCGTGCCCCCACGACGCGCGCGTGTTTGCCGCCGCCGCCGGCTCCACTGTACATATCTACCGCGCCGAGCCGCAGGACGGCCGCACGCTGCTGTTCGCCCACGAGGCGCACCAGACCGCGGTCACCGACCTGAGCTGGCACCCCGATCCGGGCTTCGACTACGTCGTCGGCTCGCTCGAGCTGGGCTCGGGCCGCGGATCCGGCGAGCTGCACATCTGGCGCCCGTCGGGGCTGCTCCTGTGAGCGTGGCGTGCGCGTAGCTTTGTGAGACTGTCTTATTGCCATGAATGTGCCATTAGCCGCTTGACCGCCTGCGTGGTGGTCTTGAACTGCGCCAGCACCGCCTTGTCGTAGTGCTTCACCAGCCCCGACGCCGACGACAGCCGCGACAGCTGCACAAACGCCGTCACCACGCCCCGCGCCGCCGCCGAGGCCCCCGCGCCGCCGGCCACTGCGGCCTCGAGCGCCGCTGTCGCCGCCTCGAACTGCGCCAGCAGCTGCACCAGCTCGGCCAGCCGCGCCTGGTCCACGGGCGGCTCGCCCAGCGGCGCGGGCTGGAACCGCACCTGCTTTGCGCGCTCGGCCGCGTCGGGCGCCTGAGCCGGCAGCGGCAGCGTGCGGCTGTCCGAGCGGTTGCGCGTGTGCCGCGGGCCGGCCTCGCTGAGGCGGCCGCCCGTGGCCTTGGCCGCAGCCGGCTCGGCCTCGAGCTCCTCGGACACCCAGCGCCGGTGGTGCAGCGTGCTGCCGCCCGACGCCAGCGGCGACGGCACCGACGGCTGATGCGCCAGCTGCGACCGCGCCGCTGCCCAGCCCGGCCGCGACGACGCCCGCACAAACGCGCGCAGCTGCTCGGCCAGCGTAGCCGCCAGCGCCAGCGCCCCGTGCGCTACCTGCGCGTCCTCGCTGCCGCCGCTTCTGTGAGCCGGCAGAACCTCGGGGAGGCTGTGTTGCACAGCGCGGTTGCTTCTGTGAGCCGGCTGAACCTCGGCTGCGTGGCCGCGCGGCTGCGCTTCGGTGGCGCCACTGAGCTCAGCGTGCAGCTGACCAACCTCAATCGCCGCCGCGTGCAGCGTGCCCGTCAGCGCCGCAACCGCCGCCTCGCTTGCCACGCTGGCCTCGGCGCCGCCCGCCAGCCGCACAACGCACTGCCGCAGCGACTGGACTGCCCGCCGGCTCGACTGCACAACGCGCGTCTGCCGCGCCGCGTCTCCCGAGCCGGCGTCGGCGAGCGCGTGCAGCAGCGCGCCAATGTCCCGCTCGGCCGCGTCCCATTCCGCCTGGCACCCGTCGAGTGCCAGGCTGCCGGGCGCGCTCTGCTGGACCTGCTCGAGCCCCGTGGCCAGCGCCCGGAACGACTGCAGGATGCGGTGCGCCCCGCTGGCCTCCCACGTTGTGCGCGCGCTGCCGGCCGTCGTGGCAAAGTACCGGTCAAGCTTGTCGGCCGTGTCGGGTCCCAGCACCAGCACGCCTCCGGGCGGTCTGGTCATCGGATATATAGTGCAGGCTTCCTCTTTGGTTGTGATGCAACGGGTGATATCTACAACTGGTGTTTGGCTTTTAAATAAATTGCCAGAGATTGGAAGAGAAAAGGGGGAGAGCGTGAGTCGACGGTGCTTCTCGAGCCTGGAACCATGCGCTGGCATCGCTGGCGGCCGCTCGCCGACTTTGGCTCGATCGGCACTGGCTCGAAAGCCTATGGGGCCAAATTCCCGTGCGATCTCCCCCCTATCGGCTCAGCTCGCTTAGAAAGACGGGGCGGTCCAGCTTATCCATTCTGGGATCCGGGGGTCTCCATGGTTCTTTTTCTTTCTCCTCCCTCGCTACCAACGCTGCCTTTTTTTATTCTTGTACATATTCGCATTCTGGAGATTTGTTCATTCACTCTCCTGGCTAATCTGCAAAACCACGAAACGGGATACGAGACTAGCGGAGGACTAAGCCGAGTAGCGGACGTTACAGGGGGTAAGTAGACTCCTCCCCTTCCCTCGAGCCATTGTACACGCGGGATGGAACTGGGCGGCCATTATCTCGCATAGCGGTGTCTGACCTTTCCCAGCCCGCATAATCGCTTGTCCGTGTTGCTGGGTCTCTCGAAGGTCAAGGACAGGCCCAGTCAGCCCATCCCCCTCCTTATCACTTTCCTTGCCAGTCCTTGCGTCACCAGCCGCAGCGACAGCGGGGGGGAAGGAAAACCTCCCTGTCTGGCACAACTGCTGCGTTTTCCTTTTTTTTTCTTCCTTGTCTGGACTGGCAATTTCGCTCTTGCTCAATCTCGTCTGGCCAGAGTAAACTTTTCATCTTGCAAATGCCACGGGCATTTTCTCTCTTTTCTGCCTGCGAATTTAAAGTTATCTTTGGCTTTGAAAAAGTCAACGCGCTTTTTGGACAAAAAAAAAGAGAGCGTAAGGCTTCTGTATAGTTTTGCCACATTAACGCTCTTTTAGCGGGGGCCGTATGTGGAGGTTTTTCTATCCTCTTTGAATCTTTCCCCTTCTCGGCCCGAGATTACCCTTCACATAAAAAAACCAGCAGATTCCGTGCTTTAGCGTTTTTGTTGCACAGTTGGCAAGAGAGCCTTCGCCGCCACGCCTTTTTTTGGCACGCCAATACTCCTTGCCTCTGCTCCAACTGCTAATTTATGTAATTTGCAAACTTGCCTTTTACTGTTCTTTCCTGCGGAGAAATGCCTTGCAAATTAAACTACTATTTGTTAGCATTCACTTAGATTCCGGATTCCTTTTCTTTCTTGCGGATAGCGAGTCGTCATCATTCCAGCCCCCCAGGAGAGCTCACAGCGCCCAAGGTTCTTGAGGGACGATTGCCATCCGCTTGGAAAGTAAAAAAAGAAGGCCCTCTTTTTTTTCCACCTTGTTAGAGCTTACCTGACATTTCGCAGTTATCTCTATTTCATCGCGGCGCATTTTCTCCTTGCGTATCGCGTTTATCTTCTGCGCTACTTCTTTTTTTATCTCGGTCGTGACTTTATATCGAGACTGACCACTTTTTTCTTCTTCTCTCTTCTTCCCGGCCAGACTACTGAGCGGCCGCACGGAAGAAAAGAAAAAAGGGAGGGAAGCGACGGAGCAGATGGCTCATATCAACGAGAGTGCGCGGGCCGGCGGCACGCTGGGCGAGGAGCAGAACCCCAAGCGACAGAGCAGGTTCCAGGGCCACTGGGATGCGGCCGGAAGCCAGGGCTCGCGGCTCCAGTCCCAGGGCAACATCCACGTCGAGATTCCCGCCGCCACCCAGGCATACGACTGGGGTCTGCTGGCCGCAGGAAGCAAGGCCACCCCCGGAACCGCCGGCGGATTAGGCGGCCTGCAGACGTTCACCGGCGCCATTGGCGATGATTGGTCGGATCTGCTGAGCCAGGTACGTACACCAGCCGGAACCAAGTGACACATGCACTGCGATCCGCATAAATGGGCGGCTGTCGATAACTTCTCATGTGCCCCCAGCTAAATTGCTTTTTTTTTCTATTGTGTAGACGGGTACGGGCGTCAATTCCGGCACCCGATCGGCCGGGTACCAGGGCCTGGGCCGGCTGAATCTGGGCGATGCCAGCGGCAGCGCCAGCCCCGGCTTTGGCGGCGACACGGTCGGCGCCACCCCGCGGCAACGGCGCCAGTTTGTTGACATCATCCAGGGCGACTTTCCGCGCACGCCGTCGCCCTCGGTCGATACCGGCGCGCGAGCACGTGCGGGCGGCGGGTCGGCGCGACAAGCGACTCCCGGCGACTCTGGCCTGGTTGCCGAGCCCAGCGCGCTTGAGCCCGATGGCGGCGCCCATGCGCCCAGCTCATCGGCATTCTCTTCGCTGGCCACCTCGGCGCCGACGCGCAGTGCCAGCCTCGCCTCGCCGCCGAACGTGCTCACGGATGCGAACATCCTGGGGATCTCGTCGCGCCGGGCATCGGCGGCGCCGCCCAGCCGCTCGCACAGCACGGTGCTGGGGTCGGGCACCGCCGACTCGCTGCTGGCGCCCAACGTCGGGATGATGGTCAGCTCGCTGCTGGACCAAGAGGACGAGATCGATCGGCGCAAGTCGCAGGCCGACATGTTCGGCATGGCCGTCGGATCGCCGCTGGGATCGGCGGCAACTCCGTCGTCGTCGGCGGCGGCGCCCGGCCAGTCCCTGTGGGCGGCCCGCCATGCCGCGCGCCTGGACAGCTTCCAGCGCGCCGCGTCGACGCCGCCGCGCAACGCCGCGGCCGTCAGCGCCGGCGCCACGCCCAGCGCCGACATGTGGAGCACCCTCGACATGGGGGGCGCCGGGCAGCCGGGCGGCGGGCCGGGCAGCCTGCTCCGCGAGAACAGCCTGCTGGGCAACGCCGCCGCCGGGCATCCGCTGACGCCCGGCGCGCTGAGCGCAAGCAACACGCTGAACTCGGACGACCTGTCGAACCGGATCCGCGGGCTGCGCCTGGGCGACGAGAACGCGCACGGGCTGCGCAGCGCCGACCTGCGCGGGCCGCACGACATCTTTGGCGACATGGAGACGCCGACCACGGCGCGGGCGCACGGCTCGATCACCAGCGTCAGCGACCAGTGGGACCTGGGCCCGCCGCTGCAGATGCAGCCGCCGATGCGCCTGCAGGGCCAGGCTTCGGGCCCTGGGGCAGGCGGTCCACCGTACATTGACAACATTGTCACCGACCGCTCGATGATGTACAGCCCGGCGCACAGTGCGGGCATGGCAATCCACAGCGCCGGCGTGGCGCCCGGCGGCCCGCACGGGTTCTCGCGCACGCAGTCGTACAGCGACAACCGCTACCTGCGCAACGGGGGCCCAGTCAGCGCGTATCCTCTGCCGCAGCCGGTTGCGCAGCGGCCCACGGGCGGCCTGGCCAGCGCCGGCGTGGCGGGCAGCTTTGGGGCGCCGGCGCCGTACTCGGCGCACCGCATCCACTCGCAGCCGCACACGCCGCACCAGATGCCGCACCCGCACCAGATGCTGAACGCGCACCCGCACATGCAGATGATGCACATGCAGGCGCCCGGCGCACCGTCGGCGCCAAAGCAGCCGCCGCCGCAGCAGCAGATGCTGATGCCGCGCGAGGCCATGATGTACGGCACGCCGCCGCCGGCGTTGATGAACGTGCCGCCGGCGATGGGCGGCGCGCAGGTCATGTTCCGCAACGGGCCCAAGAGCGCGGCGGTGATGGAGTCGCCGGGGCACCCGCAGCGCAGCGCGTTGCTGGAGGAGTTCCGCGGCAACAAGACGCGCAAGTACGAGCTCAAGGACATCTGCGACCACATGGTCGAGTTTAGCTGCGACCAGCACGGGTCGCGGTTCATCCAGCAGAAGCTCGAGCAGGCCACGCAGGACGAGAAGGAGCTGGTGTTCGAGGAGGTGGCGCGCAACGCGCGGCAGCTGATGACCGACGTGTTTGGCAACTATGTGATTCAAAAGTTCTTTGAGCACGGCAGCCAGGTGCAGAAGCACGTGCTGTCCAAGCAGATGGAGGGCCACATTCTGACGCTGTCGCTGCAGATGTACGGGTGCCGCGTGGTGCAGAAGGCCCTGGAGCACGTCATTACCGAGCAGCAGGCCAGCATGGTGCGCGAGCTGGACGGCCACGTGCTGCAGTGCGTCAAGGACCAGAACGGCAACCACGTCATCCAGAAGGCCATTGAGCGCGTGCCGGCCGAGCACATAAAGTTTGTCATCGACTCGTTCCACGGGCAGGTGTACACGCTGGCCACGCACCCGTACGGGTGCCGGGTGATCCAGCGCATGTTTGAGCACTGCGACGAGGCGCAGACGCGGCCGCTGCTGGAGGAGCTGCACCGCTACACGACGAACCTGGTGCAGGACCAGTACGGCAACTACGTGATCCAGCACGTAATGGAGCGCGGCAAGCCGGCGGACCGCAGCCTGGTGTGCTCGCGGGTGCGCGGCCACGTGCTGCAGCTGAGCAAGCACAAGTTTGCGTCGAACGTGGTGGAAAAGTGCATCGCGTACGGCGAGATCAAGGACCGGCGCGCGCTGATCGACGAGATCACCGCGGTGCGGCGTGACGGGTCCAGCAACCTGATCAACATGATGAAGGACCAGTATGCCAACTACGTGGTGCAGAAGATGCTCGACGTCGTGGAAGAGCCCCAGCGCGAGGCCATTCTGGTCAAGATCCAGCCGCACATGGCCGCCCTGCGCAAGTTCACCTACGGCAAGCATCTGATCAGCAAGGTCGAGAAGTACATGGCGATGCGCGATGGCGTGGCCGAGCCGCCGATGTCGGCCGGGAGCAGCCGCGGGCCGCAGACGCCGGTTTCGGCGTCGTCCAAGACGTCGGCATGAACAAATTCTTACATTGTACAGCTTGTGCGTAGGCAGAGCTGTTCTTGCCACAGACAGCAATGTGAGGGGAACTATCTTTTTTTTTCATGGGGAGGAGCTCACCCAAGGTCTTTGCTTGGGCCCGCCTTTTTAGAGAACGAAGGCAGCTTTGGCCAGAGGCTCCCACTCCTGTGAGATCGGTTCCTTGTTTTTTGCTGTAAGAGGGATGGCTTGTTTTTATCTGCCTATTCACAGTGTTATCTAGTTTTTTTTCTTTCTCTTGCCTCTCTTTCTCCAGTATACTAAATTAGTATTATCTTTGGTTGTTGTTTTGTCACGATTATCGCCTGAGCTGTTGCTCGATCCCGGGGGACGCTGGATCTGCCGTAAGCCAGCGCATGATCAATAGATTTGTTGTTGATTAGAATGGGGCTGATAAAAAAATCGGTGGCATGCCTGGTCTTGGGGTTCAGCTTCTCTTGCACAACTGTTTTGGCGAATTCAGCATTGTAATTACCTACTTCAACCGAGTGAACATGGCGACAGTGGGGCTCTTCCGCGGCCCGGCGGTGCGATCGGTTGCAGTCGCCCTGGGCAGCCGTTCTGCGCCGGCGATCAATCGGTCGGCGCAACGCCTGGCCATGCCCGCGGTCCTGCAGGCAGCGCGCTCGTACGTGCGCACGGACAACGAGCGGCTGTTTATCCAGGAGTTTGGGCTGCTCTGCAAGCACATACCGGAGCCGTGGACGGTGTCGGCGCTGGTTCCGACAGCCGATTCGTTTGCGCGCATAAAGTCGTTTGCCAAGGAGCGGCTGCTCGACGTGTTCTCGCTGCTGACGCTAAAGTACCATTTGGGCGGGTGGAAGAAGGCGCCGTTTGCGGCGGACGCCGAGGAGCTGTACAACTACATGAACGAGGCGTACGCCCAGGGCAACGGCAAGTACCTGGAGACCATATGCACGCCCAACATGGTGGCCAGTCTGCGGAACAGCCTCAAGTCGCGCAAGCTTGACTTTGACTGGCGGAAAGAGAGCACGCTGACGCCCGCGCGGATAGTCCAGATCCGCTGCGGACGTATTGCCGGCAACTATACGGTGGGGCAGGTGGTGGTGCGGATAGACCAGGAGCAGACGGTGACGCCGATTGTCAAGGGCGCTCGTGGCGGGCCTGTGAGGAGGGGCGTGCCCAAGACCACGCATGTGCGCGAATACGTGGTGTTCCAGCGCGCGGTCACCGACTCGGAGGAGCCGTGGTGCATTTACGGCAAGATCCCGGTTCCGAGCTGGGACCAGCCCAAATAGCCTTTCATTCTTTTTTTTTTAAATACGCAGATACACACTTGATCCGACTTTTGCTTGCAGTGCGTTTGGCGAGCGCATCCTGGCAACGCTTTAGAAACACCGGTGGTGGCCGCTATGTGCGCGTGTTTCTTTGAATTGTGCTGTGTAGAACGGCGTGCCTTGTGTGTCAGATAAGTCTGTCTACCAGCTTCTTTGAAGCCAAGCAGGGGCCGTGCACGTCAATGACGTACTTGGGAAAGGAGAGGGAAAAACTGTTCTTCCGCAGGTAAGGCACAATTGGAAGCCGGAAAATCTCCGCAGCGGAGCATTTTTTTTTCACTCTGAGCTAGTCCTGATCGGTTCCATCGCCGCCGCAATCGAGCTGGAGCCGATCATTTTATTCCGGCCTTGCGCTCGGCCCACGTGAGAGATAAGAAATTAGCCTATCTCCACCGGGCAAGCCCAGGGGGGAAGGGGGAGGAGGGATGACGGCGGCGAAAATTCTCCGTCTCCCGCCGCGACATTTCATTGCGCATATTTTTTTCACGCGCATGCAGTGCACACAACATATAAGAGTGCTTATCAGCCTTGTTTTTCTAACCAGTCCTGGTCTCGAATCGCATCTGAAAAAAAGTATCTTTTCTCTACTCTAAAACAATTATTACCACCTCGTACTTTAAACAAACAAAAAAATGTTCCAGTCCAAGGTTAACGGAGTGCAGGTTCTGGGCAAGGTCGTCGGCAAGCAGGCCGAGATCCTGACGCCCGAGGCGCTGTCGTTTGTGGCCAAGCTGCACCGGCTGTTCAACCCGACGCGCAAGCAGCTGCTCAAGGCACGCGAGCAGCGGTACCGCGAGATCCAGGCCGGCGCATCGCTGGACTTCCTCCCGGAGACGGCGCACATCCGCAGCGACCTGACCTGGCGCGCGGCGCGGCCGGCGCCCGGGCTGGTTGACCGGCGCGTCGAGATCACCGGGCCGGTGGACCGCAAGATGGTCATCAACGCGCTGAACTCGGAGGCGCGCACGTTCATGGCGGACTTTGAGGACTCGAGCTCGCCAACGTGGTTCAACATGGTCGACGGGCAGGTCAACATGCGCGACGCCGTGCGCCGCACGATCTCGTTCACCAACGCGCAGGGCAAGGAGTACAAGCTGCGCGCGGACGGCAAGCTGGCCACCCTGATTGTCCGGTAAGTGTTCTTATTCACATGCGCCGCATGTGATTGCTGTGCGGCCCTTATCTGGGGAGGGCGTGCAGATAAGCACGTGCTCGCCAGATCGGAGCCTGCGCCTGGCTATTTGTTCGTTGTGACTGTGGGTTGTTGCTAATCTGCTAGCTGTCGATTTGCGCGGTGTTCCGCAAGTGTAGCCCCCGCGGCTGGCACATGGAGGAGGCGCACGTCCTGGTTGACGGCGAGCGCTGCTCGGCGTCGATCTTCGACTTTGCGCTGTACTTCTTCCACAACGCCAAGGCGGCGGTGGCGGCCGGCTTCGGGCCGTACTTCTACCTGCCCAAGATGGAGAGCTACCTGGAGGCGCGGCTGTGGAACGACATCTTCAACGTCGCGCAGGACGAGCTCGCGATCCCGCGCGGCACGATCCGCGGCACGGTGCTGATCGAGACGATCGTGGCGGCGTTCCAGATGGACGAGATCATCTACGAGCTGCGCGACCACTCGTCGGGCCTCAACTGCGGCAGATGGGATTACATTTTCTCAGTGATCAAGAAGTTCCGGCACGACCCGCGGTTCATCCTGCCCGACCGGTCGGCGGTGGCGATGACGGCGCCGTTCATGGACGCGTACGTGCGGCTGCTGATCAAGACCTGCCACCAGCGCGGCGTGCACGCGATGGGCGGCATGGCGGCGCAGATCCCGATCAAGAACGACGCGCGCGCCAACCAGGCGGCGATGGACAAGGTGCGCGCGGACAAGCGGCGCGAGGTCGAGGCGGGCCACGACGGCACGTGGGTTGCGCATCCGGCGCTGGTGACCATTGCGCTAGAGGAGTTTGACCGGCGCATGCCGTCGCCGAACCAGTTCCACGTGCGCCGCGAGGACGTGGTGGTCCGCGCGTCGGACCTGCTCAACACCAACGTCGGCGGCAAGATCACCGAGGCCGGCGTGCGCGACAACATCGCCGTGGGCCTGCTGTACATGGCCAACTGGCTCAACGCCAGCGGCTGCGTGCCGATCCACAACCTGATGGAGGACGCGGCCACCGCCGAGATCTCGCGCTCGCAGCTGTACCAGTGGGTCCGCCACGCCGCGCGCACCGCCGACGGCGCCGTCATCACGCCCGAGTACGCGGCCAAGGTGCTCAAGGAGGAGGCCGCCAAGCTGGACCGCAAGCAGTATCCGACGCTGGACCTGGCGGTCAAGTTCATGGGCTCGCAGATGACCGGCGACCGCTACGACGACTTCCTCACCACGCTCTGCTACGACTCGATTGTCAAGACCGAGGGCGACGCCAAGCTCTAAGTCCATGTTCTCTCGTTTTTCTTATTTCTGTTTCTGTTCTATAAGGGAGCCTCTTTCGTTTGGCCACAGCATCTCTCTTGGCAACAACCACCCAGCGTACACGTGCTGGCCCATAAGCTGGCGCTGTATCTAGAAAGCTTTAACGCGTACTCGAAGGAGCATGATACGATGAGGACTCTGGTGAGCGGTAGCTACTTTACTGTCGACGATTTAGCAATGGGACTCGGCGATGATCTGAGCAGGTTTATTCCAACGGACTTTGGCAAGAAAAAGAAGAAGAGCGCGGGCGACAAGCATGCCGCCGAGCGGGCGGCGCCGCCGCCTGCCGCAGAGAAGCCCGGCGCTGCATCTGGCGCGTCAAAGGCAGCCGTGTATGAGGGCAGCAGCGGCAACGGCAGGCATCCAGAAGGCACACAGCCGCCCGCCGGCATTCCCGCCACGCGGCACGCAGAGCTGAAGGGCCACAAGAAGGCAGTGTCGACGGTTGCCTGGGACCCGACCGGCGACCAGCTCGTGACGGGCGAGCACGGCGCGCACATGCTGATGTGGGATTTCCCTAGCATGGACCAGACGTTCCAGTCGTTCCGCACCGTGGTCCCATTCGAGGGCCAGCAGATCCACACGCTCAAGTACAACCGCAGCGGCACGCTGATTCTCTGCGCGACCGGCGATCCGCGCGCCAAGCTGCTCACGTCCGAGGGCCGCGCTGCGGGCGAGAGCCGGCGCGGCGACATGTACGTGATGGACATGCGGCGGACGGCCGGCCATGTGTCCGGGCTGACGGCGGCCGACTGGGACCCGCGCGGCGACCGCAGGTTTGTGACGGCGGGCGGCGACGCGACGCTGCGGTTCTGGGACGCCGAGCGGCTGCAGACGCAGGAGCGCGTGGTGCTGGCCAAGACCAGGCGCCGCGGCAAGGTGGCGGTCACCGCGTGCGCGTACAGCGCGGACGGCGCGCTGGTGGCCGCCGCGCAGCACGACGGCGGCCTGTCGCTGTGGCCGGCCGAGGGCCCGTGCCTGCGCCCGGCCCACCACGTGGCCGACGCGCACACGCCGCTGACCGACACGTCGGCGCTGGCGTTTGTGCCCAGCACCAGCCGTCTGGTCTCGCGCGGCTGCTCGACCGTCAAGCTCTGGGACATGCGCAAAATGTCCCAGCCGCTGGCGGTGGCCGCGGATCTGCCGGCCGCCGGCCCCGAGGCCAACCTGGCGTTTGCTCCAGACGGCCGCATCCTGGCCGGGCTCGGCAGCGGCTCGGCCGCGGAGAGCGCACAGGCCACAATCGCCGTGTTGGACGGCTGCACGCTGGCCAAACAGCAGCCGATCACGCTGCCGCTGCCTGGCGACGTCCTCAGCCTAGCCTGGCAGCCCGACATCGACCAGATTGCAGCTGGCCTATCCACGGGCGCCGTCGCCATACTCTACGACCCCGACTCCAGCACTCGTGGCGCCAAGCTCGGCGCCGCCAAGCAGGCCAAGCTGCAGTACGTCGGCGCCGCCGGCACCGGCCCGATCATCACGCCGCACGCCCTCCCCTTGTTCCGCGAGGAGCGCCCGCCGGCGTCGGGCAAGCGCGCGCGCGAGAAGGCGCGCCGCGACCCCGTGCGCTCCCACCGCCCCGACATGCCCGTGTACGGCCACGGCCACGGCGGCGTCATCGGCGTCAACGAGACCCAGCATATCATGAAGTCCATCATGAAGGACACCATGCGCGACGAGGACCCGCGCGAGGCCCTGCTAAAGTACGCAAAGGCCGCCGAGGACGACCCAATGTTTGTTGCTCCCTCGTATAAAGACAAGCCGCTGTTTGACGACAGCGGGATGGCGGATGAACCAGAGATGAAGCGGCGAAAATAGACACACAAGTTTTCTTTCATCTGGCTAGCTTGCTGGATCCATCTAAAGTGCTTACTTTGCTTCTATTTGCCCGCACGCAAGCAGTCCGTAGGCTATAACTGAAGCCAAAAGTCTTTCTCCATAACTGGGCCCGTCCTTGCATAATCAACGTGCGCTTTTATCTGTTTCCAATGCGTAACTCGATCGAGCAATTGTGGTAACCACCATCCGATAGTCAAGTGTAGTGGCATGTGTTTTATTTGTCCGATCAGAGATTTACTCGTCCACCTGCTGGGTCTGCAGGCCCTTAAAGCTGGCCACCGGCACGTG